>JAHRIK010000002.1:1800000-2042537 GCA_020085045.1 Pythium oligandrum
GTCACGAGCCTGACGAGCTTGAGTACTCTCCGACACCCAGCGCCGACGCCCACGCCGACGCTGGCTGCAAGGGAGGAAGCGCTCAAGAAGCGCGAGCAGCGTCGTCGCTGGACGACGTACCAGGCCGAGCAGCTTTCCCGCATCTCGCAGCGCGCCACGCAGCCGCGCGGCATCGTCATGCCGCTCTTTGACAAGATCGCGTTCCTCGGCTTCTCGCTCATCCTCGAGCTGCGGGCCATGCACGTGGACCTGCCGATCGAGATCCCGCACTGCGGCGACCTGGATCCGCATTTGCAGCGCAAGCTGCAGGAGAACGACGCGCAAGTGCGCATTTACGACGTGTGTCAGGAAGCGCTGACGTACTCGGTGCGGGATAACGACGAGCGCAAGTTGTTTTGCCGCAACATGAACGAGTGCCGTCGCCGCTTCCGGGGCTTTGACATCAAGATCGTCGCGCTCTTGCTCTCGCGCTTTGACGAAGTCATGATGCTCGACGCCGACGCGCTCTTCTTCGCGAGTCCCATGCGGCTGTGGGAGAGTCCCAAGTACATCGAGACCGGCACGCTCTTCTTCCACGACCGCGTCAGCTGCGACCACGAGTTCCTCGCCGCTCGTCGTCGTCCTAACGGCGCCAACATGACGCATTTGCAGGAATACCTCACGTACTTTGACGTGGAACCCTTCCAGAAATTCGCCACGGTGCCTCGTCCAAAGGCGACCTCCACGCCGGCGCGGCACTTTAGCTTGCCGTTCTCGCCAAGTGAGTTCCTCGTCACGAGCCACTCGTGGAATGACCGTGCGGGCCATCAAGCCGACTCGTCCGTCATGCTCTGGAACAAGAAGCGCCAGCAGCGCGCGACGGCGATTCTCGCCTCGTTCATTGCGCTCAATGGCATCGGCCGCCCGCCGTCGTACGGCGACAAGGAGTTTTACTTCATCTCGTGCGAACTGGCCGAGTCCAACTACGCCTTCTCGGACTATGGCGTCGGCGCGATCGGTCTGGACGCACGCGACAAGGACAAGGACGGCCAGGCGGTGCTCTGTGGTGACGCCTTGCACTATCTGCCGGACGACATGGATGTTGCCGACCCGCCATTGTTCTACATGAACAGTGACCACATCACGTCTTGGACCGCCAAGGACAAGCTCTATCGCACCGTTGCGCGTCCGGCGTCGCTCTATCCAGGCAAAGTCGAAGAGCGAGGACTCGCACAGGAATGTCCGTTCGACGTGACGCTGCGACGCATTGAGCCTGAGCAGGCAGTGCTGCTCACTCGGCGACACAAGTTTCACGACACTGTCGTCAGCTGGAACGCCACACGGCCATAGATCGGGGAGTCACGTGGCCCATAGATGTTCTTTCCTTCTTTCTTCCTCGAATTCATGGAATGTATGCATGTTGCTTTCTCTCTATGCTTTGGGGTTCCTACGCGTATAGGACTAGTGAAAGAACGACCGCCACGACTTGGCGGCTTCGACGGGAGCGCGTTCCGCAGTCCATTGCTGTGCCACCAAGTGCAAGTCCTGACGCTTGGCCATCTTCTCTACTTCCGACGCGGTCAGGCCAGTCAACTGGACGTTGAATGGACAGGTCTGCGGCAGATCCACAGTCTCGAACGAGCCTGGGTACTCGTACGCCGGTCGCGCCTTGGTCCGATAGAAACGCAGGTCTGCGTCCTGAGGCTGCCATGTGAGGATGCTGTCGCTATTGATGTACAAAACACGAGGCTCTTGGTCGCGGCTGTCGGTTGGCTCTGGATAGAAGTGGAGCGCGTCACCACAGAGCACGAGCTTGTCGTTTAGCTTCTTCGCGGGGCTCAGCTGCGTGCCGATCGTCCCCACGGCATGCTCAGAGAAGCTGTATGCCGTCTCGGCCAGTTCACACGCGAGGAAGTAGTACTCCTTGTCTCCATACGACGGTGGCGGTGGCAGACCAGTGCGCGCGATGAACGAAGCGAGGATGGCGGTGGCACGTGGCTGTCGGAGCTTGTTCCAGAGGACGAGGGACGAATCCATTTGATGACCTGCACGGAGCGACCACGAATGGCTCTTCATGAGGAACGCACTCGGTGTGAAGGAGAAATTGAACGGCGAGAGACGTGTGAGCGGAGACGACGCACGGGGAAGAGCTGCGAGCCGACGGTACGGCGACACGTCAAAGGACGAGAGGAAGACGTGCATGCGACTCACGCGTTCACGTCCGTCGACCCGCTTGGCGAGATAACTCTGCTCGTAACTGATGCGGTCGTGGAAGAAGAGCGTGCCCGTGGCCGTGTACTTGGGGATGCTCCACAGCGTCATCGGGTTCTGGAAGAAGAGCGTGTCGGCGTCGAGAACCATGACTTCCTGGAACTTGGACAGGATCACCGCCAGCACCTTGATATTAAACGACCGGAAGAGCGAGTGACAGTCCTCCAAGTCCACACAGAACAGCGGCGCGTGCTTGGTCGTCGCGAGCTCACAGACATCGTACACGCGGACGTCCTTGTCTTCTTCCAGGAGCTTGTCGTAGTACTTTGCGCTCAAATCCCCACAATGCGGCACTTCGACGGGCAGGTGGACGCCCATTGCCCGCAGCTCCAGCACGAGCGAGACGCCGAGCGTGGCAATGTCGTCGAACAGAGGCAGCACAATGCCGCGCTTGACAGTACTCTCGGCCGTCGCGACGCGCCAGAGCCGCTCGGCCAGCAGCTCATTCGTCTCGAGCAGCGACGCACTGGCTCGGAGCGCCCGCTCACTCGCCTGCAGCTGCACGAAGACAGCGTTGACGAAGAGCACGAACGCACCCGCCATCCCCATCAACACCATCCAGAGCACGCGTCTTGACAGCGCTGGACGCATGGGTCGTCCCGCCTGACGGCGTTGCGACCACCGACGCTCGTACTCGAGGAGGCCCATGGGCTCACTTGGGCAACTGACGACGCGAGTCAAGTGGTTCCTGCATCTCATTGGCTAATATAGTGCACACAACTCTTTTGATTGGCTACTAGTGCAGCTACCGGAGCTCTTCACTCGTTCACACGGCGTTTCTTGACGCGGTCAAAGTATTCCTTGACCGTAATGCCCCGACGCCCTGCCTTGGCTTCGGCAGGCACGTGCGCCTTGTTCTTTTGCTCTTCGACGATCTTGTTGGCCGCACGCAACGTCATCCACGTCCCGTCGTCGTCCTGGATGCGGATCGTCGAGTTGGCAATGTCCGTGACACTCGTCGGGGCCGCGCCGACAAACTCCACCTTGCTGTCCGTCTTGCTGCCGAGGCCCGCGCTATCGTCCTGCTTGCTCGCTTCCTTCTCCTGTCGTTCGCGCTGCTTGGCCAGCAGTTTGTCAATGTCGATCTCGAGCCCGCCGTCCTTGACGTCATTGCCCTTGATCTTGCCAAAGTTGTCGGGCAACGCCTCGATCTCGTGCATCTTGTTGAGCGTGAGGATGCGTCCGTCCTCCATCCGGATGAGTCGACCGTCCGCCAAGTTCTTCTCGATCTTGTCCTTGGACAGGTACATCTTCTTGGCGTTGGCTCGGATGAACTGGAGCTTCTCGGCGTGGGACATGCGATCACGCATGGCGTCGTTGAGCTCCTGCGCCTGGAGATCCTTCTTCATGTTCTCTTCTCGGTTGCGCTTGTTGATCTCGTTGATACGCAGCACTTCGTCACTCTTGTCCTTGAGACGCGCTTCGTGTTCCGCCAAGAGCTTTTGCAGCTTTTCTTCCAACTTGAGCGCCTTGTCAAAGTTCTTCATGTCCTGCGCCGCCTTAATGTCACGCTCCAAGCGCACGCGCTGCGCCGCCAGCGAGACCGTCGACCCGCCCACTTCCTTCTTACGACGGACCATCTCGTTCACTTCTTCGTCCGTGTAGCGATGTGACTTGATGATCTTCTTCTTGTCATGCACGAGCTTTAACGCCTCCGCGTACATGGGCAGCTTCATGCGTTCCTTGTTCAGCGTCGCTCGCCACACGAGAAACTCCTTCTCACGAAGCGAATGACCCGAGACGTTGCTGATCTTCCACTCGATACGGCTCTTGCCGAACGCACAGACCAGCATCTTTAAGGTCTGTTCCCCGCAGAACGCATACGGCTTCGGGCCCTTGGTTACACCAATGACCTCACAGAAGCGGTAGACCATCTGTCCGTCGACAGGGGCTATCGGAAGACGGACGTAGACGCCCTTGACGAGCTTTTCAAAGTACGGCTCGAAGAAGTACTGCTCAAAGAATGAGCGCTTCTTGAGAAGGTAGTGGTTGGCCTGTGCCCAGTTCACCGGGACCATGTCTTGTGGCTTCATCTCGTACACATCGTCCACCTTGGGGCCTTCCAGCGACATGAGCAACGCCGACTTGATGTTCTTGTCGCCACCTTCTTCGTCGCCCTCGAGCTTGCTCTTCTTGCGACGACTGGCGCCATCGTCGTCACTGTAGTCGTCGTCGTCGTCGCTGTGTCGACCCGAGCGACGCGAGAGCTCCTGGCGCTTGCGCCGACGCTCAGCGAGGTCATGGCGGCCTTCTCCATCGTACTCGTCGCTGTCACTGCCGTTGCCGAGTCGGTCGCTGAGCATCGACCGCGTCTTGTCGGCGCTTTTGGATTTGTTGCTCTTGAGGTTGGCCAGTGCTTCCTTGCGACGATCGCTCTCGCGCGATCGACCACCACGACGCGACGGCATGTACTCGCCCTCCTCTTCATCCGTGCCCTCTGCCGCCTTGCCCTGCGAGGCCGCGAGACGCTTCTTGAGCTCCTTTTCTTTGTTCTTTTGCTCTTCCGCCTCGTACTTTTCCCTAGAACACACACAAAGTGAGCACCATACCATTCCCGCCATTCTCCTTTTCAATCCACGTACAGCAGACGCTGCTCCTTCTCGACTTCGGTCAGTCCCTTGAGGTCCTCGGCCTCCTCGCCGTCCTCCTCGCCGTCTTCATCGTCCACCTTGAGTCGCTTGGTGCCGCGCTTGCGACGCCCGCCTTCGTCCTCGTCATCCGCCTCGGCGCTCTTCTCCTCGGCCACCTTGGCCAGCGTCGTCTTGTCCTTGCCGCCTTTCTTGCGGCTCTTGGCCGGCGTCTTGGCCTTGGCCGCCACTTTCTTCTTGTCCTTCTTCACGGCCGGCGCGCGCGCTTTCTTGGTGCGCTTCTTCTTGGGCGACACATTCGAGCCGTCCGTGCCGCTTCCAGAGCCACTGCCGGACCCAGAGCCACTGCCCGTGCCCGATCCAGAGTCCGATCCACTCCCCGATCCACTGCCCGAGCCGCTGCCCGAGTCAGAGCCGCTACCGGAGCCACTGCCCGAGCCACTCCCCGAGTCCGAGTCGGACCCTGAGCCGCTGCCTGAGCCACTGCCGGACTCGGAGCCGCTGCCACTGCCGGATCCGGACCGCGAGGACACGGAGCCGGACGCAGACGAGTGTCCGCCGTCGGACTCGTCGCTCTCTTGGATCACGCGCGGCTTCTTGGGCATGAGGGCGGGGCAAAGCGCTTCTTGGTCGTGGGCGTGCTTGTCCCCTTGTGCTCTGGGCCGAAACGGTTGCATCGTGTATTGACACATTGTGTCATCAGCTCACCTTGTTTTGAGATGATGGTTCAATTCATACGGCAACTGGCTGAATTGAATGTCGTACAACTCATTGAATTGAGGAGCCGCAAGGATGGCGGTTTCCCATGCGAACTCGGCGAGTTGAAGCGACGAGTATGAGCAAGCTGCGCTTTGCGGTCGTCGCGTGTTCCGGCGAAGACGCGGCGTTCCCGGCCAAGGAGCTGAACGAACATGCGTCCACGAGCAAGGGTTACATGACGCCCAAGTATGTGTGGAATTCCGGTGGAAAAAGACGCAAGAACGCGGTGGTAACGAGGATTGTCCGTAGAAACTGCGAATACCCGCAAGAAATCGTGCTCAAGCTGCAGGACGGACGCAGTCGCGTCACGCAGGTGGGTGCTCCGTGACTAGGTGGGCGTGAGCATGTGCTGAAACGCTGAGAGTGGCCCTTAGGTGCAATTATTGTCGCATCAGACGCATATCGCGACCAAGATTGAGCTCTTTCTCAGCTCGAGTAACAGTCTCCAAGACGCAACGTTCCAACGACTCGGGTGCGTCACTCGTGTAGCCTGTTACCGCCTTCAGCTGGGTATTTACGTCGTTTTTATCGTAGATATCTAACGCTCAAGTCGAATGTCGAGAGCAATTACATGGCGCGCGAGCTCAAGACGGTGCATATCAACAACGAGGCAACGTTCGTCAAGCTGCTTTTGCACCAGTGTTACATCAACGAACGCAACATCTACAGCCAGGTCGGAGTCATGGCCGTGAACCTCTGTGGTGAGCCACTCGACTCCCAACCAGATGAGCTCCCGAACCAGTCCAGTGGTGAACCACTCTCTGTCCCAATGCGTTCCATCCCCAAGCCGTCGCAAGCGAGCCCAGCCAACCGAACCGACGACCTCGCGTTCGATCTTCGCTTTGATGCCAAGACAGCCGAGCGAATCCGTGAAATTCAGATTGCCAAGGACAAGGCTGTCGCCTCGGAAGATTACGATCAAGCCAAACGATTAAAACAAATGGAGGAGCACCTTAAGAGCATTGGGCTGCAACTTGCGCGGCTGGAGACGCAAAAGCGAGAAGCAGTTGCCAATGAAGATTACGATCTGGCGAAGAGGATCAAGGACGAAATCGCCATGCTGGAAGGATCGGTCGGAAGCAACGAGACTCAGCCGATCATCTCCCAGGCCGCGAATACGGGATATGTATCACCATCACCTACATACTCGAACGGACCAGGAAGTTTTGCAAGGTCAACCTCACGAAGTCAGGTTCTCCCGCGCGCAGGAGCAGCTGCAATCACTGGAACGAAAGGACTTTTGCCTTCTCCGAATCCAGCGTCCTCTTCTTCAAACTTCTCGCCACGTGATATGTATCCTGATGACGTATCTGGACGTGGTCGAAACAATGGGAGCCGGCACAATGAAGAGAGTCCAGCGAGATCGAACAGTCATCGCGATTTGCCCGAAGACGATGAGGATGGGGACGACGCTCCAGTGCGCGGTGGAGGTGGATCGAACGGTGGCCCCAACCCGAACTTTCGAGGAATTCCTGAAGCCGAGAATCTACCGGACCCAGAAGAAATGCCTGCTGCCCTGGAGAACGAGAACGAAGAGTTGATTGACGTCATCGGGTTGTTCTTTGCAAGATGCTTTTACAGCAACTTGTGGAATCATCGCGATGCGGCCATTCGAAAAGTTACAATGAGCTTCGAGAGATACCCGCACGATGCGCTTAAAGTCGTCCGAGTGTGTGCTACGTTGGTTCAAAGCGGAGCGGGAGATCGCATCGCACAAGTGTCACTTTCGGCATTCCGACTGTTGGAGCGATTACTCCCTTTCGGCGCGAAGATTCGACGAGATGAGATGCACCCAATTGTAAGGTGGCATGCACTCCATGATCACGTAATTTCCCTGGATTGACGTATTGTGTTATGTAGCTTGCAAACAGCGCGACGCAAATCGTAAACAAGTTAGGCGAACCTCAAGCAAAGGTGCGCGATGAAGCAGCGGCAATGCTGTCTCGCATGGCTTCAGCGAAGAATATTGGTGTTGCGTTCGTTATGTCGCACTTGACCAAACGATCGAAGAAGCCTCTCGGTATCAAGTTTTTGCTCGGCCGCTTGCTGGTTATGAAGGATCTCATCTCGCAGTTTGAGCTGCAACCGGATACTGACCACTCGGTCGACGGAATCATGAGCTTTATGGAAGACAGCAACTGCTTTGGTCATCAGTCGAAAGAGATTCGTGACGTTGCCAAGGATATTACTGTCGCGTTATACCTGGTGAGTCCGCGTGGGCATGCTTTGGCCGAAGGGAATGACTGATTGACGCCCTCGTGGCAGCTCATCGGGCCTGATGTAGAAGGGTACTTGAAGTCACTACGACCGAAGCAGATGGAGGAATATCAAGCGGCATTTGAGGCAGCAGAGACGGAAAAGGCAGCGAACACTCGCACAGCCGCAGCCGCGTCAAAAAACCGAGGGAATGATCGAGGAAACGATCGAAATTCTGGACAAGGACGACCTCAGGCACGATTGCCTCCTCAAGCAGCATCCCGCGAAGACGATCTTGATGACCAAGAGGAAGATGATGCCTCAGTGGATGAGTACACGTGCCCATTTTGTGGCGTTGTCGATGACCGGTTCGACTCGGATGGCCTTGATCAGCACTTCTGGGCAGAATGTCGGATGCTCACCCCGTGCAAGATGTGCGGCCAAGTGATCGAAATCTCTGGACTCAACGAGCATCTGCTGATCGAGTGCGAGATGAAGAAGAACCACAAGGAATGTGGGCGATGCGGTGAGGCCATCACAGCCAAGTTTTACGACAAACACGTGAGTCTGAACGATTGTCCACCTCGTCCTCACCCCAAGAAAGCAAATCGATGCCCACTGTGTCATGACGACATTGCACCAGGGAAGAGAGGATGGAAGCGCCATCTATTAGAGGATACGTGTGCTAATAATCCACGCAGCCAGGCACGCTAACGTGCTCTTAGTTACAGATACCGGTCGTGTTCTTCTCTCGAGCGTCGGGATCCTTGTTTTTTTTGATAGGTATGGGTGACAAAGCGATGCTCAGGCTTGGAACAACTTCAGAGCTGAGCGGTGGAATGTTGGTCGCTCTGGCTCGACAATTCTATGAGTTGAACTCGGTCTCTACTGAAGTAGTCACGTACACGACCTTGAAGGATCTTCTTATCGATACGACCATGTGTGGATGACGTCGACGATGCCTCAAGACTCCTCAAGACTCTCACACAAGTGTCCCGTGTCCTGAATTGTGCTCTTCTGTGCAGTCCACGGCCGCCAAGTCTGGATTGTCGAGACCAGCGACCAGTGACTCCCATTGGTTCTTGAAGGCGAGCAACATAGGCGCACGAAAGTACGACCTGGTACTGGGATTGCGCTTGGAGGCATGGTAGTCCGGATCCACGAGCGCGTACAACATTCTTCGAGCTTTGAACGAGCGCAGGAGCTGATCAACAGCATTCCGACCGCTACGAGGTTGGGATTCGAGTCGCACTAGCTGTTGTTGGAGATCTAGAAGGTACGGCTGCCGCTCTTGAGGTTGTCGACGCTGCTCCCTGACGCTTATCGTTCGTTTTGGCACCACCTCCTCGTCAGGAAGGACGCTGTGATTGATGCGGCATCAAGAAGCGGGCCAAACGACCACGGAGGCGTGTCGTCACGAGCATCGTGGGAGGAGTGGGCTCGGTCCATCCTTCGCAACGCGATCGCCTCGCCAAGCGTACACGAGCTCCCAGATACCGAAAGCGAAGAATGCGAATCTTTCTACAACGAGCTCATCGAGACAGGGCTTCTGGAAGAAGAGCCACTGATGCTGCCTTAGTCGAAATTCAGTGTACCATTACAAGTGAAGACGCAAGAGCTCAAGATCTCCACAGAATCCAGAGCCACGACGCAACCCAGTCAGTGAATGTGAGCACACAAAAGAATCGTGAACGCTCGCTTACGTACGCCCATGTGAGAAAAAGCCGCGGGAAGCCTGCCACATCGCCGGCCGGCTGGGCTTCTCGATAATGGGCGCCAAGTGTGGTCAGCACTTTATACATTTGGGTATCTGGTTTTATTTCATTTTGGGTCATCGGGGCGTTGTTCAGCACGCCACTTCTCTCAGAGGAAGAGCTCAGGTGAAGCGTTTACACTTATTTTGGGTACACTGTGCGAATCACTGAAACCGTCTCAAGCCAAGCACCCTTCGATGCGAGAAACACGGCGGACTCACCATCTTTCCGCGTCCACTCAATATCAAGAGCGCCATGGAGACGCCGACTCGTGGCGAGCGCTCGTACGTGCAGCTTCTGTCGCCGTCGCGCCCTGCGTCGTCCGTCGCGCCGCGCCGCATCGGTCATATCCTGTGATGACATGGAAAGAGCGCATTCAAATCTTTTTAGACGGGTTCGTGCGTGTTGTCAAGTGGAAAGTGGCTTCATTAGCTGAAGGGCGCGTTGTAGATACGGTGGTGTGGCGCTCGAAACCTTTAACGTGCTGCTCAGTGTTGTGCTCGTTGTCATCTCCGTCATCATGGTGGGTCTACTGTAGGACGGACCATTTGCTTCTGTACTAACATACAACGCAGTCGTATGAACATCCAGATTTGGTCGTGACAGGCGCCGGCTACGACGCGTTCGAAGTGGCCTGCACACTCGTGTTCACTGTGGACTTCCTGCTTCATTGGTTTGCGGCCGACAACCGACTCACATTTCTATTCACTCCCATGGCAATGATCGACCTCATCACCATCATACCGACGTTTGTCACTGTACGTTGCCCTTGCTTTTTTCCTGTCTATATTGTCCCTTATTCTCGTTCTCTATGGTTCCAGTGGTTTCTTCGCTCGCTCAACGTCTCGATCCTGCCAGTCGTCCGCATCATCCGCGTTTTCCGCTTGCTTGCTGTGCTTCGCTTGTATCGAATCGTCCGTTCGTATCGAGGCTTTGACTACGAACTCGGTGTCCTTATCTTCATGATCTTCACAGTCATCTTCGTGGCCGCCGGGATCTTCCAGATCCTTGACGAAGACTACTATCGTGATAATGATCTCCCAGCCTTCGAATTCCACGACGCTGTTTACTTTGTATTCGTAACGATCTCGACGGTTGGGTATGGCGACATTTCACCGAAAACCACTGCATGTACGTCAAGTGCCCTTCTCTGATTAATACTAGGTTTCACTGACTTTGATTGTGTGATTCTCATCAGCCCAATTCTTCGTCATCGCCATCATTTGCGTTGTTGTCACCGTGATCCCGCGCCAGGTGAATCGCCTCTGGGAGCTTTCGCGTCTCCAGCATGGCTACATGCATAGTTATTCGATTCGCAAGCGTGGTATTCTGAATGGCGGCCACGTCGTTGTCACTGGTAGCATCAGCTACGAGTCTGTGTCTGGGTTCCTCGCGGAGTTCTATCGCACTCGACAAGGCAAAGTGAATATGGACGTAGTGATCCTCGCTGACCAGATCCCGTCAGAGCGACTCGTGAGTCTGCTGAGAAATGTACGGTACCAACGACGTACTACCTACCTCAAAGGCTCACTGTTGAACGAAAAAGATGCTCACCGAGCGCATGTGGGTGCCGCTGCTGCGGAGTTCATCTTAGCGAATCGGAAAAAAAAAGATCAAACACGCTGATGCAGCCGACGCACTGACGATCCTTCAGGCTCTTGCTGTCGATAAACTCGAGTTTTGTCATCGCGCTACCAGCTTCGGTCCTTACGGGAGGAAACAAGGGCACCAGCATAGTCGACGTGGTATCCGTTGCTTCGTGCAGATTCTCTCACCCCAGCGAACCCGTGGGCTACGTACGATAACCGGCGTGGAAGTTGCGCTCAATACTCCTCGTTTGCGAACAGCAATTCTCGCTCGGAGTATTCTTTGTCCTGGCGTGACGGCATTGATATTGAATTTGATTTGTTCGACGCCAGAAGAGCATGTTGCAACAGCCCAGCAATCGAATGTACCGTGGATCAATGAGTATGGAGAGGGACTTGAGCACCAGCTCTTTCCAGTGATTCTTCCACGTGCGCACGATGGTGTGCAATATGAGGACGCTCTACAAGCGTTCTACACCAAGTAAGTCGCTTGCAATCGTATGCTGAAGCTCGACGTCTAATCATTGCGATGTTATTATTGTAGCTTTAATGTCCTATTGATTGCCGTGTACGACAAGTTTGCGAGTCAGGTTGGGGGCAAACGAATCCGACTCGCTCCTTTCGGGCATGTGCTTCATGAGAGGTATGTCTGAACTGTTTAGTGTCGATTCAGGAGGATATCTGACCCGAGCTTTTGCTGCTTTCATAGAGATCTCGCGTTCTTCGTCGCGCCCAGCGTATCCCATGCACAACACGCCGTGGACTCCCTTTCGACGTTGTACAACCGCAGACATGACATCGCGTTGCAGCGAATGACAGCTCTCTTGACACCTGAAGATGAATTCTACGGAGATGAGACGACGATCTGGCCGCCCACACCAACGCTCATCTTTTCCTCCGACAGCGTTTTGGCTCGTCAGTCTATGGTCCGAGATCGTGCTCCATCCGTTGCTCTGTCGAGCGACGAAGAAGCTGATGTTGATACTTCCATGAACGATGAAGAAGACAATGACCTAGAAGAACTTGTTGACGAGATGAATGACGATTGCGACCCAAAAGAAGTCGACGATGAGGCCAACCAGAAGCCTCCGCTGGCACCACCCCTGATTTCGTCATCTTCCTCCAGCTCCTCTTTGCTATCAACCCCCTCCATCCGCCTACCACCATTCCTCCGTCAGCACTCGTCCTCAGTACTAACTCGGTCTGCTGATTGGAGTTTGTCTCCTGCTGCTTTGCGTCGTCTACGTGACCATATCATTATCTGTGGTCCGTTTGCGCATGGTCACCAAATTGCAGGTTATCTCGACGAGCTCTACCGCATCGAACGAAGTCCAGCACTGAGGCCAAGTGGGTCGGAAAGACGAGCCCGCCAATCCGGCCGTCCTCTCATCCTTTTGCTCGTCAAACGACTTCCATCCGATCAAGACCTTGAGAATCTGTCGACGCCTCTGCCTCCGAGCGTCTTTGTTGAGCGTGGCGTCTCTCAGAACGTCGAAGATTTGCTCCATGTCCGTGCATATCTGGCCAAGGCTGTGCTGATGATTCCCGGTAACTGGAAGTATCATGTGGATGAGTTGCGTGACGAGACGATGGACGAAGTGAACGAGCATTTGCTCGATTACCAGGTGATTATGTCGACGTTATCATTGCGGACGGTTCAGGAACTTCACCAGGAGCATCTCCAACGGTTTATCGCAAAACCCAAGGGTATGGCGATGGCTAACAGACACTGTGAGCCAACTATTGCTTGCTCGGTGGTGAAATGGCACGATAGTCTGACGTACTTTGCTCACAAGAGCGGTTCGTACGCGACGCACGACTTCGGGCACGGTGCGACGTCATATACACCACAAGTGTCACCGCCGACGTCAGGCAAGGTTGACCGTATCCGCCATGCCATGACTTCAGCAACAGAAGTAGTCTTGCAGCGCGAGTTCCCACTTGGCCCACCTCCCTCGTTTGCACCGTCATACGCTGCAGGTGAGGTCTTCGTTGACAGTGTGCTCGACGCGCTCTTGTGCCAGTCATTCTTCAATCCGTACGTGATCGATCTCATTCGAGCCCTCGCTGGCGATTACTACTACGCAGACCATCATACACACACGACTCCGCGGGCGTTCGTCTCATCGATGATGGAGCATTTCCAACCACCTAGTCAGTCCCAAGTCTCGTCGTCATCTGCGTCCACTCAAGCCTCTTCTAGCTCAACAGGAACTACATATAGCTCGTTGAGTAACCAAGATGAGACGCGGGAAGAGGACTCGGAGGCCGTGATTGGATGTCCAGTGCTTGCAATGGCGTCTCTCACTCACGAGTTGGAAGGTAAGTCGTTCACCACGATCTTCCAGCACGCTTTGCGCCAGCAAGTGCTCGTACTCGGCATTTACCGTCGTGCGAATGACCCTTATCGAGGCAACACCTTGCCATACGTGTACACATGTCCGAAGAGCCATGCAGGCATCACTGTCGAACGTGGCGACATGTTGCATGTACTCACTCGACGGATCCCACCGATTGTGATACGCGTTCAAGACGGAACCACGTCAAGATGAGACTAGAATCCACCGCAACTTCAACTCCTGATGGTCAAATCAGGATTGCGGACGATTGACTTGCATGGATCTAGGAACTCATGCTGCAAAGGGGTCTGTCGTCTCACTGCTTGATCATGCCGTGAATGCGTAAACCTTCTAGTATCTCATCTTTGGGAAGAGACACGAAACAATAGTTTCATCTCCTCTTGAGCTCAGATGGGGATTGGCGTCGAGTTGATCCATCCGTTTGCTCCATTCTCAACATATGGGCGAACTGAGGCGCTTCGGACAAAGGTCTATTCAAGATGGGTCATTGCTCTATTAGTCAAACACCTAGAGCGTATCCTCACACGAGATGAATCATTTTGGATGTATGCCGACCGACTCTGCAGTATCTTTGCCTCTTGAAAATTCCAATGCGTAAACATACTGAGGGATGAGCAAACGAATCATGTGCGTAGGTACACTGGTTAACACGCTTTCGGTATCCAGTTTCGCTCCGTTTTGGGTCGTACAAGTTCTTTTCCATGAGCTGAAGCGCTCCTCTATCGGTCGCGGTGTTCACTCTTGTTTTGGGTACGATTGGAGTCTGCCTCTCGCGTGTGGTGGCTTCATTGGCGTATTCACTAATTCGACCAAAAGCCTCATGGAGATCTCGACGCATGCCGACGAGAGTTCGTATGTGAAGCTCCCGATGGCACCTCGTGCGCCAAGGTCAAGTCGTATCCACGTTATGACTTGGAAGGAGAGCATTGAGATGTTTCTGGAAGGGTAAGTGCTTGATGCTGAGAGAAAAAAGACTTGGTAAGCTAAATCAGAGTGTGGTTTTGTTGTGCAGACATGGAGGCATGGCGCTTGAGATGATTAATGTGGGTCTCAGCATTGCCCTCGTCGTCATTTCCGTCATCTCGGTACGTGATAACAATTCTGTCTTTGCTTTGACGCATTCTTACGAGCTACCTCTCTTGCCGTCTAGTCGTATGACCGTCCAGACTTGGATACCACAGACATTGGCTACGACTGGTTCGAAGCGGCGTGTACACTCGTCTTCATCGCAGATTTTCTGCTGCATTGGGTTGCAGCCGACAATCCGATCCGATTCCTGTTCACAACCATGGCAGTGATTGATATTATCACCATCATCCCGATATGTATCGCGGTGCGTTTTCTACGACAAGATCACGTTAATCACTGGCACTCACCGCTCATTGTCTATCTCCCCAGTGGTTTCTCCGCTCGACTAACGTTTCGATCCTTCCGATTGTGCGCTTTGTTCGAGTGTTCCGATTGCTGTCCGTCTTGCGTCTGTATCGTATCGTCAAGTCGTATCGAGGCTTCGACTACGAGCTTGGTGTACTCATCTTCATGATCTTCACCGTCATCTTCGTGTCGGCTGGGCTATTTCAAATCCTCGACGAAGACTACTATCGTGACAATGGGCTTCCAGATCTCGAGTTCCATCAAGCCGTGTACTTCGTATTCGTTACGGTCTCGACGGTCGGATATGGCGACACTTCACCGAAAACCACCGCATGTACGTCAAACCTTGGGTATTGCTGCTCATCCCGTCGACTAACCTGCTGCTGTATGAAAAACCCAGCACAATTCTTCGTCATCGCCATCATCTGCGTCGTTGGGACTGTGATTCCACGCCAAGTTACCCGTCTGCTCGAGATCTCACGCCTTCGTCACAGCTATATGCATAGCTATCCGATTCGAAAACGCAGCATCATGAACGGAGGACATGTCGTCGTCACTGGCAGCATCAGCTACGAGTCTGTATCTGAGTTCCTCATCGAGTTCTATCGCCCCCGTCAAGGCAAAGTGAATATGGATGTTGTGATCCTCGCTGACCAGATCCCGTCGGAACGCTTGGCAAATTTGCTCCGGAATATTCGCTACCAACGTCGAACCACATACCTCAAAGGCTCGTTGTTGGACGTGAAAGATGCTCAACGCGCGCACGTGGATTCGGCTGCCGCTGTGTTCATCTTAGCAAATCGGAAGAAGGTCAAACATGCTGATGCAGCCGACGCACTGACGATTCTTCAGGCTCTCGCTGTCGATAAGCTCGAGCTTCGCCACCGAGTCCATCGTCATCGTCGACGTGGCATCCGTTGCTTCGTGCAGATTCTCTCACCCCAGCGAACCCGTGGATTACGTACGATAACCGGTGCGGAGGTCGCACTCAACGCTCCTCGACTACGTACGGCGATCCTCGCTCGGAGTATACTTTGTCCTGGCGCGATGCATTGATATTGAATTTGATTTGTTCAACACCTGAAAGGCACATTGCGTCGGCGCAACAGTCGAATGTGGCTTGGATCAGCGAGTACGCCGAGGGTCTTGAGCACCAGCTCTTTCCGGTGATTCTTCCGCGAGCGTACGATGGTGTGCAATATGAGAACGCTCTTCTAGCATTTACACGAAGTAAGTCACCGAAAGCTGGGTTATGAGGTGCTGATTCTTACAAACCGTCCGTTGATGATAGCTTTAATGTACTCTTCGTCGCCGTGTACAATAAGTCTGAGGTTCCAGCCGGGTCAAAACGCGTCCAGCTTGCTCCTTTCGAACAGACTCTCCATGATCGGTACGTCTGAGTGATCGAATTGTTTTGGACAAGAGATCTAATCCAATTTCTCACATAGGGACCTCGCTTTTTTCATTGCACCGAGCGTTTCCCACGCACAGCATGCCGTGGACTCGCTCTCACTTTGGTACAACCACAGGCATGACGTAGTCTTACAGCGAGTGACTTCGCTCTCATCACCCAAAAATGTGCCCTCGATCTGGGCCCCGATGCCAACACTCATCTTCTCGTCCGAGACTGTTTTGGCTCGTCAGTCGATGACTCGCGAACGTGCTCCATCCGTCGATCTCTCGAGTGACGAAGAAGGAAGCGAGGAAGTCGACGATGAAGAAGATCATGATCTAGGAGAGCTACTGGAGGGGATGAATGATGATTGTGACACAAGCGGGATCGATGACAAAGCCACCCAGATACCTCCACCGGGAGTATCGTCGAGTTCGTCGAGCTTTTCTAGTCCTTTGAAACCATCTCCGTCGGATGCTCGCTTGTCTTTCTCTCGTCCACGTCCTGCCGAGTGGGGTTTGTCTTCAACGACTTTGCGTCGTCTACGCAACCATATTATTATATGTGGTCCGTTCGCGCATGGTCATCAGCTAGCGGGGTATCTGGACGAGCTCTACCACATCGAACGACCGAGTGGATATGAAAGCGGGACACGTCACGTTAGGCGCCCTCTCATCCTTTTGCTCGTCAAACGACTTCCATCGGATCAAGACCTCGAAAATATGTCGCCTCTCTTGCCTCCGAACGTTTTTGTCGAGCGTGGTGTATCGCAAAGCGTCGAGGATTTGCTTCGCGTCCGCGCGCATCTGGCCAAGGCCGTGCTGATGATCCCTGGTAACTGGAAGTATCATGTGGATGAGTTACGCGATGAGACAATGGATGAAGTGACCGAGCATCTGCTGGATTATCAAGTGATCGTGTCGACGTTGTCTTTGCGGACTGTCCAAGAACTCCATCATGAGCATCTTCAGCGGTCCATGGCCAACTCCAAGTCGAGAATGATAGTTGGTGCCAGTCACGAGCCAACAATCGCTTGTTCAGTGGTGAAATGGCATGAGAGTCTGACATACTTTGCTCTCAAGAGCAGCTCGTACACATCACGCGACTCTTATGAGACCACACGGAAAGACGCCCAGACTGTCCCAGTGCTACCGCCGAAAATGGGCAGTCGGACTCAACGCGTCCGACATGCCATGCGAGAAGCGACAGGAAGAGTGCTCCAAAGCGATCCTCGTCAAGATCTACCGCTTCACTTCGCGCCATCCTATGCCGCTGGCGATGTCTTCGTCGACAGCGCGCTCGACACGCTTCTGTGCCAGTCCTTCTTCAACCCGTACGTGATCGATCTCGTTCGAGCCCTCGCGGGTGACTACTACTTCGGAGATCACCCCAGCCATGCGACATTTGCCTCGTCGATGATGGAATATTTCCAACCACCCCGTCAGTCTCGAGCTTCGTCGTCGTCAGCGCCAAGACAAACACCTTCCAATACTGAACCACGGAAAGAGAGCCCACACGACAACAACGGACAAGCGGATGCAATGATCGAGCATCCTGTTCTGGCCGTGGCATCAATCTCAGAAGAGCTGGAAGGCAAGTCGTTCGTAACTATCTTCCAGCACGCGTTACGGCAGCAAGTCCTTGTTCTCGGCATCTACCGCCGTGCCAACGACTCTCATCGAGGCAACACCGTGCCTTACGTGTACACATGTCCCAAGAGCCACGCAGGCGTCACGGTCGAGCATGGTGATGTACTGCATGTGGTCACTCGGCGGATTCCACCGATTGTGATCCACTTCCAAGAAGGAATCGCGTCACACTGATACTCCAACACAGCCATTCGTCTTTATGTTGCGTCGACGTTGACTCCACAAAAGCGTTCTAGTTTCACTCTGTGTGCTCGAACGTTGTTTGGTATCGACATAACCGGGTGAAGTGATATATATCCTTAACGAAGAGAGCAATGCTCGGCTTCGATGCGGTTCGCGAACGACTTTATCAGTCGAAACACAGAACGATCCTTGAGACGGGCCGTTTCAAGCCAAAGGACCAAGCAACATGAACACAGGGACAGTCTCATAAAGAAGCCAAGTGAACACAGAGCACCAAGTGGTCAGTGAGCTTTCGGTATCTGGTTTTGCCTCATTTTGGGTCAAAGGGATCCTTTTCCTCACCGGTCGCCGTGTTCATTCTTGTTTTGGGTACACTCTTCGCATCCAGTTCCCGCGTGGTGGACACATCAGGCGTACTTGCTGACCTGCACCGTCCTACTCAACGCAACATGGAGATCTCGACGCATGCTAATGAAGGCGAGTACGCGAAACTCTCGACATCACTTCGCC
This sequence comes from Pythium oligandrum, assembly GCA_020085045.1. NCBI lineage: Eukaryota > Oomycota > Peronosporomycetes > Pythiales > Pythiaceae > Pythium > Pythium oligandrum. The sequence continues at coordinate 1,818,603 of JAHRIK010000002.1, forward strand.
AGCCAACACCTCGTCGCAAGCATGTGAAGACATGGAAAGAGAGCCTTCAAGTGTTTCTAGAGGGGTAAGCTCTGCGCCGCGTAGAGAATAATGACTTGAGGGTTTTGACTGTCTTCTTGTTGAGCAGATACGGCGGTGTCGTACTGGAGCTGGTCAATGTTGGCCTTAGCATTGCGCTCGTCGTTATTGCCGTCATCACGGTAAGTCAGATGATATATATCGCTTCTATGTCAATGTATTTCACCACACTGTGCAATCCACCATCTAGTCGTATGACCATCCAGGACTGGATACGACAGACGTTCGCTTCAACTGGTTCGAAGCTGCATGCACACTCGTATTCTTGGTGGATTTCCTGCTGCACTGTGTCGCGGCCGACAATCCAATCCGATATCTATTTACTATCATGGCAGTAATCGATCTGATCACTATCGTTCCTATAAGTATCACGGTGCGTTATCGACGATCAAAACATGATCATGCTGCCGCTGACAACTCACTTGCTGTGCTCGTAGTGGCTTCTTCGCGCAGTCAACGTCGCAATCCTGACGATAGTGCACATGGTCCGAGTCTTTCGCCTGCTTTCTGCTTTGCGTTTGTATCGCATTGTCAAGTGGTATCGAGGCTTCGACTACGAGCTTGGGGTTCTCATCTTGATAATTTTCACCGTCATTTTCGTGTCGGGTGGGATCTTCCAGATGCTTGACGAGGACTATTATCGAGACAATGGCCAGCCGGACCTCGAGTTCCACCAAGCCATCTACTTCGTCTTTGTCACAATCTCGACTGTGGGTTATGGCGACATTTCGCCGGAAACAACCGCATGTACGTCAGCCCTGGGGTATTGCTTCTCTTTCAGGCAGCTGACTTGAAGCTGTATGATTCAAACTAGCGCGAATGTTCGTTATCGTGGTCATTTGCGTCGTCGGGACTGTGATTCCGCGTCAAGTGAACCGTCTCTTAGAGCTCTCGCGTCTCTACCACAGCTATATGCACAGCTACCCGATTCGAAAACGCAGCATTTTGAACGGTGGACATGTCATCATCACGGGAAATATCAACTACGTGTCCGTCTCAGAGTTCCTTGTGGAATTCTATCGCTCTCGACAAGGCAAAGTGAATATGGACGTGGTGATCCTCGCGGACGAGATCCCGTCCAAACGTTTGGCAATATTACTGCGGAACATACGCTACCAGCGACGCACGACATACATCAAAGGGTCATTGCTGAACGCGAAAGATGCCGAGCGTGCGCATTTAGATGCTGCTGCTGCGGTGTTCATCCTAGCAAACCGGAAGAAGATCAAACACGCCGATGCGGCCGACGCACTCACCATTCTACAAGCTCTTGCTGTCGACAAACTCGACTTTCGTCATCGCGGCCTCAATGAAAAGAAGAGCGATCATCAGCATCGTCGACGTGGCACGCGCTGTTTCGTGCAAATCCTCTCACCTCAGCGCACTCGTGGTCTACGCACGATTGCTGGGGTGGAGGTCGCACTGAATACGCCTCGTTTGCGAACAGCGATTCTCGCTCGAAGTATCGTGTGTCCAGGAGCGACGGCATTGATTCTGAATTTAATTTGTTCGACGCCGGAAGAGCATGTCACAACGGCCCAGCAATCGAATGTGCCGTGGATCAGTGAGTACGCTGAGGGGCTGGAGCACCAGCTTTTCCCAGTGATACTTCCACGTGCGTACGACGGCGTGCAATACGAGAATGCACTTCTGACGTTCTACACGAAGTAAGTCTCGGACGGAAGAGTGGTGAGGAGTGCATTCTGACCATCGCTATGTTATCGTAGCTTTAATGTGCTGTTGATCGCGGTGTACGACAAGTATACGATTCAAGTTGGAAACAAACGGATTCGCCTCGCTCCTTTCGGCCATGTGTTGCACGAACGGTATGTCAATGTTGTCCACTGTTACGATGAGAGACTCCTAACTGGAATATTCACTGACACAATGAAGGAACCTCGCGTTTTTCATCGCCCCAAGTGCTTCACATGCACAACATGCCGTAGACTCGCTCTCATTGTGGTACGCCCACAGACACGACGCCGCGTTGCAACGGACGGAGGCTCCCAAAGATGGTTCATCGATGTGGCCGCCGTTACAGACGATCATGTTCTCGTCCGATACTGTGTTGGATCGCCAGTCGATGACTCGGGATAGTACACCATCCGTCGACCTCTCGAGTGATGAGGATGCCAGTGGTCATGAAGAAGACAATGATCTACGTGATCTTTTGAAACGGATGGATGACGACAAAGACCAAGCGGAGATTGATAACAAGGCCCCTCCGAATCCTCCTTTAGAGTCGACGACGAAGTCGCCGATTATCTTCAGCTCTTCCTTGCGATCCAGTTCGAATACTCGAGGTTTACCCAAGCTTCGTTCTCAGGCTGATGATTGGAGTTTGTCTCCAGCTGCGTTGCGTCGTCTACGTGATCACATCATTATCTGTGGTCCGTTTGCCCAAGGTCACCAGCTAGCTGGGTATCTCGACGAGCTTTACCGCAATGAACGCCGTCCAGCCCCAACGTCGAGTAGCTCTGAGGGACAAAGCCGTCAATCGGACCGTCCTCTCATCCTTTTGCTCGTCAAACGACTTCCGTCGGACCAAGACCTCGAGGACTTGTCAACGCCACTGCCCCCGAACGTCTTTGTCGAGCGCGGTGTCTCTCAGAACGCCGAGGATTTGGTTCAAGTCCGTGCACATCTGGCCAAGGCCGTGATAATGATCCCCGGGAACTGGAAGCATCATGCGGATGAGCTACGAGATGAGACAAAGGACGAAGTGACCGAGCATTTGCTGGATTATCAAGTGATCATGTCGACGCTGTCGCTTCGAACGGTTCAAGAGCTCCATCATGAGCATCTTCAGCGGTCTATGGGGAACTCCAAGGCGACAATGATGATTGGCCGACGCCGTGAGCCAACAATCGCTTGTTCGGTGGTGAAATGGCATGATAGTCTAACGTTCTTCGCCCATAAGAGCAATTCGTATGCCTCACAAGACTCGGATGCCAAACACCAAGGCTCCCAGATCGATCCCGTGCTTTCCCATGACAAGTGGAGCAGGACTCATCGCCTCCATCATGCCATGAGAGAAGCTACACGAAGAGTGCACCATCGCGATACGTCTCGGGATATACATCTATCCTTCGCCCCATCGTATGCAGCCGGAGAGGTCTTCGTTGACAGCGCTCTTGACACGCTCTTGTGCCAGTCGTTTTTCAACCCGTACGTGATCGATCTCGTTCGAGCCCTCACAGGAGACTACTACTACTACGCAGATTACCATCATTCATGCACGACAGAGCGGACTGCACCAACGGATGGCTCGTGTGACAATCAAGCTGAAGCAGCGGAAATGCTTGAGCATCCTGTGCTGTCAGTGGCTTCTATCTCGGAAGAGCTGGAAGGCAAGTCGTTCGTAACCATCTTCCAGCACGCATTACGCCAACAAGTCCTCATTCTCGGCATCTTCCGCCGTGCCAACGACTCTCATCGAGGCAACACCTTGCCTTACGTGTACACGTGTCCCAAGAGCCACGCAGGCATCACCGTTGAACGCGGTGACACGCTGCACGTCCTCACTTGCCGAGCAGCTCGAATTGTCCGAGTGTAGCCATGTTGAGTCCAACTATGCTATAACACAGGATCGATTTATACGGGCTTTCGTAATTACGTCTCTTTTTACGAGGACGGCGCCCATCTCTCCGACCGACCGACCGACGACGTTCACTCTGGCCCCGCGCCATCCGCACACGAGAACGCACCCGAGGTGACGGCAAGATGGCGCTCTCGACGACCGTAGCGCCGCCACCAGCCAACTCCGTGGGCTGGTACATCCTCGAGGGCTATCCCTGGTGGCCCGTGTACGTGTGTGACCAGTTCAAGCTGCGTCCTAAGCTCCATCTGCTCGGTACGAGGCGTTCCAGAGCCATGGCTGGAACCACGGCGTCAAGACGAGGGGAAACTCACTCACGTGTGTCAATGGATGATTGGTATCACAGGTGATGGCCATCGGAAGATCCTGAAGAAGGCGCGCGAGTTCCCACAGCACTACGCGCTCGTGTACTACTTTGGATCGTATACGTTGTACGTGGTGGTTGACGAGAGCGGACGTGAGACCGTGAGTGCTAACTTGTGTTGCTCGTGTGCGTCTGTCGTTGTAGCTCGCTTGTGCCGCTCAACAAGAACGTGCTGCGGCCATGGGACTGCGATGAACGCGAGATGTTCTTGAAGGGCCATCCAAAGCACTTGGCGAAGAAGGGGACGATGGACGAGCTCCAAGCTTCCATCCATGAAGTCGAGGTGAGTGATGATTGCGCTTCATATACCCATATCTCATCCTTCCCCAACTCACTCGGACTTGTACAATAGGAATACCTTGCTGAACCCGAGGATATGCGTGTGCCACCTCAGTTGGTGCCGTCTGACTTGGATCCGTCCTTGGAACCACCGCCACCGATTGAGATTCCTGCTGTCGTGGAAGACTCGGAGGAAGGCGAAGGAAACGACGACGACGAAGAGATGGCTAGCGATGACAACGCGGACGAGGAGGACGAAGATATGAACGGCTCGGATGAAGACGACAAGAAGAAAAAGAAGACAAAGAAGCCGACAAAAAAGAAAGAGAAGAAAACCAAGGAGGCTGCTTCTCCAAAAAAGAAGGCGTCGAAGAAGAAGACGGATAACAACGAACCGAAGAAGTCGCCAAAGAAGAAGAAGGCGACCGGCGAGAAGACTGAAAAGAAGCCAGCTACTAAGCGTAGTCGCCCAGACGCTGCTCAGAATGGCGAGCCGTCAGCCGAGGCCTCTCCTTCGAAGAAAGCGAAAAAAGAGAAGACGCCAAGCGCCAAGGTAGACAAGTCTGCTGCGAAGTCATCGACTGTTCCTGCCGGAGACGATGAAGAAGACTTGACCGCGGTTCTTGAGAAGGAAATTCGCTGGATCTTGGACAATTGCCAATTTGAAGAAATGACGACCAAGACGGTGCGCAAGATGCTGGAGAAGCGCCTTAAACGTGACTTGCGTGCGCACAAGACAGCAATTCGAACTGGTGTGGAGCGCGTGATCGCCCAGATTGAGCAGGAAGAGGGAGCCGACACGAACGATAAACCCGCTGAGCCAGAAACTGCGATCGATGTGAAAGCCGAAGATGTCAAGCAGGAGGGAGCCCCGTCTCCTGTCAAGACCGAAGTGAGTCCTCCTGCTGCGACCACAAATGAGGAGCCTGTCGCTGTTGTCAAAGATGAGAAGAAGGAAGATGTGAAGGTGGACGAAGTTCAGAATGAAGCAGTGAAAGAAGAGCCCAAGGAAGAACCGCCCTTGCACAAGCTGAAGAATGCCAAAACGGATTTGACCCTTGCTGGGGGCGATCACACGAAGGTTACCGCTGTGCTTGACACCCTCCAGAAACTTGAAGGCGTGAGTTCGACTGATCTCACAGAGTCAGGAATTGTTCCGTTGCTGGTGGAACTTCGTGCTCATCGCAAGCATTCGATCGGCGACACTATTGGTGACCTCGCCAAGAAGTGGGAAGTCGAAGATCTCATTCCGGCTCCAAAGCCAGTGGACGAAGCCGACATTCTCAAGCTCAAGGAGAAATTGATTGATTCAAAGACGTCTCACGAGGAGCTACTGGTTTGTCTGACCGAGCTTGAACAGGTATGGGTTTTGATGGATCGAAAATGGGTTGATGGGTGGGTTCTAATGTCATTCTACGCGCGTTAGATGCCACTGGAGATTGATCATCTGAAGAAGACCGGTATTTCGCGAGCCGTTGCCAATCTCCGACAGCATGCGTAAGCGATGGCCATGTGCTTGTATCGTCATGCAATTGGTCTCACTAGGTCGATGTTCAGGAATGACAAGGTCTCAATTACGGCCAAGAACCTTCGGAATGCATGGATGCGACTGGTGGATCAAGAGAAGCCTGGTCAGTGTAAGTTGCCACATCCATCGGCCTGTTGCGGTGAGATCAATCTAACTGAAGATTTATCTAATTTCATAGCCCAAGATCGAGGAAAGAAGCTGGAGAATATGAACCAAGTCTTGAGCCAGAATGCAGATGGCGATTCAGACTTGGCCAAGTCGCAGCAGAATGTCTTGGAGAAGCTCTACAAGATGTCTTTGAGCGTCCAGGAGATCATCGATTCAAAGATCGGCATCACAGTCTCGAAACTACGCAAATCCAGCCACGAGAACGTCGCTCACGCTGCTCTGAAGCTCCGGAAGAAGTGGAAAAACGAGGCAGGCAGCCAGTAATCTCTCCACTCAGCGCAACTTAGATCGTCATGTCCATATCTGTAATAAAGCCAACATTTTCGCCACCTTCGGTCCACTTTCGCGCGACCTCCTCCACAAGTTGAAGTTGGCAACTTTCCGTGCGGATAGCCCCAGTTGTCCATTCGCCCAGCGACGCGGAAACCCAACGAGAAGCATGCTCGAGCGCATGGAAATGGAGAACTTCAAGTCGTTCGGTGGACGTCACGAGGTCCGTTTCGCCATGGGACTCAACTGCATCACGGGCCCGAATGGCGCCGGCAAGTCCAACGTCCTCGGTGGGTTTCCCACGTGGCTGGATGACGGAGGAAAGAGCACTAACGCACATGTACAGAGGCCATTTGTTTTGCGTTTGGAGAGAGTAGTTGCGCCAAATTGCGAGTCAAGACGATGAAGGAGCTGCATTCCAAGACGACGGCGGGTGAGCAGAGCAAGACGTCGACCACGCGAGTGACGTTGCACCTGCGCACGAGACGTAAGACCAGTACTTCTTGGCTGGGGAAAAAGGAGACTGACGGTTGGTTGGTTCATGTAGAGAAAACGGCGCTGGTGTTGTGTGCAACACTGTGTATGCGCACGGGACATCGCACGTACAAGCTCAACAATCGCGTTACACCAATCAAGCGTGAGTGTCTGTGAATGGTAAGCAGGTGGCAGTGCCTGACATCACGTTCATGCAGACGTCAAGCGGCAATTACGACTACAGTGCGGCATCAACGTCGACATATCGCTTTGGTACGTCGTAAATGTGAGACTGGCCACACCAAAAGTGCTCATTTGTGCTGCGTTCAGGTTGATTCAACAGAACCTCGTGCACAAGATGGCTAGCAAGACACCCGCAGAGATTGCGGCTTATCTATGCGAGGTATGCTATCAACGTAGAAATAAAGACTTTCCTGCTGACTCAAGTGTTATGAATAGGCCGGGGGCACGAAGTTGTTCCTCGAGTATCGAGATGAAGCCAGAGCATCGATCGAGAAGTTCAAGGCATCTGGGCACAAGATTCGATTCAATATAAAGAACTTGGTATATGAAACGACTTGCAACGACCTGACCATTAGCTGATGTACTTGCGGTTAGAGCGACGTTGTGTCCCAGGAAGTTGCCATTCTAGACGACTACCAAGCCAAGCGCGAGGTTTGGAACGGTGGTTTCACCTCATCATGCCAAGCTAACTCATCACTAATCATCAGAACGAACGACTGATCAAGCGATGTGAGGAAGAAGTCGAAGGTCTCAAGAAAGAGCTCTTGATATCAAGTTAGATAAGCAGCCGTCTTCTTCACCGCTGTCGATGACCCACTCACACGATAGATTCGTGTAGGGCTTCAGTATACTCAAGCTCAAGCTAAAATGGCAGAGGAAGAAGAAAGAAACAAAGCTTCAATGCTGTCCGACATTGTTTCGCATCTATCGCAGTGCACACACGAGATCGAGAGGGTTCAAGTGGCTCTAGAGAAAGCGCAAAACTTCCAAACAAGGAACGATGAGGTTCAACATTTGTGCTATCAGAAGACGTCCGAGCTTGCAGACTTGGAGGCTCGGATTCATCACCTCCGTCAAACGGCTCTTGATATAGAGAAAGAATTGCGCAGTCAAGAGCACGAATTGGCCGAAGTTTCAACAGAGAAACAATTGCTCGAACAGGTATCAATGGTGGTCAAGTCTTCAGTGGTATTCGATCCTGAGTGTTGACTTGTGAGCTGTAGGCTGTCACGGAGATAACTGCACACAAGCGCTCCGTGGCTATTATCGATGACGTTCTAATTGAACATGGCCAGTGCAACGATCCTAAAGGCCAAGTTGTCTTGAAACTTACTGACGCCATGAACCAGGTCAGTTTCATTTTAGAGAACGAAAGTACAGTAATTGATTTGGATTTGTTTCTTGTTCAGATTCGAACGGATGAATCGTCGACTTCTTTTCCCTTTCTACGAATGAATCTGAGCGCCAAGGTGAAAATTCTGTTCATCGCACTCCTGTCGAAAAAAATATTGATGTTATGCTAATTGAAACGCCAGGAACGCATGCTGGAGTATCTACAGCAGCGAGAAACCGAATTGCTCTCCTCGCTATCAGAGCTGATTCGCAAGAGCGAGTTCGCAGCAAAGGAGATCGAGTACCTCCGCGTCCTTTGTCAAAACTATCATCCAGGCAGAATGGAGCAACGAGAGGCCGAACTGAAGGATATGATCAGTCGATGTGAAGAAGGTGTTCGAAGGTTAAACTCTAGAATGCCGACGCTGAATCCACCAGTGCAAGGGGAAGGTTTGTCCCCCGCTCGGTTATATTGTCGCACCAGTATTTCTTACCCAAAGGTGAACATTTCATGAAGGTGATTTTGGGCTTCTGGCAGACCTCATCTCTCTCCAGAGCCAAGAGGACGACGATCAAGCGTGGATTAAGTGCCTTGGCTTACTCTTGGACAAATTCCTTTCGTGCCGGCTATGCGCTGATACTGAGATGGCCAAGCGAATATTGCAAGCGAACGCGAACAAGCACTCGTTTACAATGTGGTACGAAAGCGACCTGATAAATCGGGCGCATCCATAAACTATTCATTCATCTTGTCAGGCCAACTCAAACTTTACGGATACCACCTCGGAAATTCGATCGAATGTTTGAGGCAATACTGATGCAATACGGCAGAAACAATGTGCGAGATCCACTCGAGCTAGTCGTTCCTTTGGATGAGTCTCGACAGTTGTATCGCGCAGCCAAGCTAGGCCTACGAAAAGGTTTGATCGAATTCATCGCTGGATCCTGTGTCCCACGACTCATTTGCAAATGTTTGTAGCTGTAGGCTCATGGCTCTTGGTCAGAACTGACGAAATTGGGCAAGACATTCTTCGTCGACATGGTGTATCATCCGTATCGATGACATTAAACCTTCATAGTCCTGGTGTACGTGGGAAATAGTGCATTTTGTGTTTCAGGGTGTTAACATTGCATCTAGCTTCTTTCGGGAGGTAGTGGGAAACGAGACTCGACGTTTTCTTGTCTAGTCAAGCGCCACGAAGAGCGTCGGAATTTGTATGTGCTTCTTCGGTTTGTTGCCCAAGTCTCCGTTTCTAATGTCGTAGCAGGTCTCGCCTTCAGAGCGACTTGGCCAATGTTCGAGATTCCATAGCTGCGATCAATCAACTATCCCAACTCGAGGCCGACCGTATCCGTCTCGAGTAAGCTTCCATGTTCTCCTGTATTATCTGTTCACGTGTTTTCAACTGAATGTGATACAGTCAAAACCGTGAAAGTGTGCGAGACGAGCTAGCATACGTGAAAGATCAACTCGCACAAGCCGAAGAAGAACACACTATGTTGGAGCGAGCATCACGCAATTCTCGTGACTCCGAAAACCAAAAAAACATCGTATTGGCGGACCTCACGAGATTTCTGGCTATTGTACAAGCGAGTCCACATCATCCAGCGTCGAGCGCATTGTGTGGAAGGTCAGTGAATTGAAAGCATCGCTCCTATGTAGTATTTGTACTCGAATGGGAGAGTTCACTTTCGGTTTGGCCCAACTAAAGATCAAGCAAGCAACTAGAAGATGAGCTTGCGACCTCAAAATCAAAGTTAAACGATGCGGAGGTGAGACATATTGATACGATTGTTTGTGTCACCGGTAATAAGATGCATTCTTGCTCATCCAGAACAAAACGAGCACACTTCGTCACACGATTGCCCACCTCAGCGAAGACCTCAGAATCACCCTGGATGAGTGCAACAAACAACAAACGTTGCTCGAAGAACTCCAACTCCAACTCCGAGCTTCTGAAGAAAACCTGTCAGAGCTTAATGAGGAGAGTCAGCGAATCGAGGCGCAGAAAACGCTCCTATCTGAGTTAGAAGACAAGAAGAGGTTGGCTGGACTTAAATTAATTCTTGTGCGTGATAATTGCTGACAACTACTGGCCAAACTGTACGTAGGGCATTCGTGCAAGCGAAGAAACAAGTCGATAGAGAACTGAAGCTAGTAGAAGTGGAGCAAGTAAAGCTACGCAAAGAAGCAAGTGCCATTAGTGCCGCACTTCGCGAAAGCCTCGGCGATGCAGAGTTCGCTGTGATGACCGTACATCGAGCTGTCAGTGATATCGAAAAGGACATCAAGCTCGCGATACAACGAGCAGCAGATCTCCGAGTGGCAAAGAGAGTCCTCGATGAGAAGCTCAGACATGTTCCGCTTGTGGATGAGGAATCCATCATGGGGAAGAAGAGCAGTCTTCAGCGGTTCCAAGCGTTTGCTACAAATATTACAGAAGCCATCTCGAATCTCGAGGACGGGATCAAATCCACGCAGAGTAGAACCAAGAAGGCAAATGAAGTCGCGCATCTACAGGTTGGAAGTGAGCTACAGCAAATTTTTTCGCGGGCAGTGCCGTCAAAGTCGGTAGATCTTCTACCGGTCGAGGAGAACATCGAGGTATGAGCATTAACCTTGGAGTGACCACTGATCAAGTTGTTAATGGCTAGTCAGGCTGGGTTAGTTTTTGATGTCCGTAGCGCTGGGAATGGGATGCATGTCCAGAAATCGACCCCAGCGACGAAAGAGCTGTCTGGGGGTCAACTCACGATGCTTGGTACGTCAGATAAGCTTGTGGGCAAGACTGAATTATATCTGTTCGATATTACGCAGGTATGGCGTACGTTTTTGCTCTCGCTCGCTACAGCGCATCACCGCTCTACATTCTCGACGAGATTGATGCAGCACTGGATGAACATAACCAGGTTCTGCACAATATGCTGCTACTGTTCTAGTACGCCTGCATCTAACACCATCATATACGCAGCGCCTTGTGGTAGAGCTTGTGCTAGAGTATTTTTCACACAGTCAAGTCATTTGCATTTCACATCACGAGGTACGGTGTGGTGAATGTCCAATTTATCATCCCAGCTTGACGTTGGCTCAAACACTCCAAGGCCTTCCATGCGCGAGCTCATCAGCTAATTCAAGTGGAGAAGAGTGGTTCACATTCTCGAGTATCCGTGCGCGTACAGCGAGGATGACTAGAAGACAAGAAGGGTGGGGAACAAGAGATATCTTACTATTGCCGGTCTGCAAATTGGCTCCGCAAAGGACCAAAGTCGACTTAATACGAGTCGGATCGATCACATTCTCACGATTCTAATCTACAGCCGCGGTCTGACCTGGCTTGTCTACGAGAGAGACACTGGCGATTTACTCCGAAGCCTTAGCAGCCTTCTTCTTCTTCTTGTTCTTCTTCTTCAAGGACGAAGCCAAGATAGCAGCCGTCTCCTCATCAACAGTCTTCTCCGAGTGAATGCGGTCCGATGGGAATGGCAAGCCCGTGATCTTGGTGGTGCCCGAAGGAAGCAACAGCACGGTGGCCTTGAAGTGGGCGATCTTGTCACCCGAGCGACCCTCAAGGATTGGGAATGGCTGCAAGAGCTCGTGCTTGACACACTCAACAACACCCATACGAGCCTGAGCTTCATCCTCGAACGAACGGATCGTGAATGGAAGGGTTGGGAACTTGCTGTTGATCTCGCTGAGCACGTAACGCGAGGCCTTCATCTTGAGACGGTAGTTCTTGTCCACCTGACGCTTGAACACGGTCGTACGGCGCTCGCTCGACACTGGCTTCTCGTTACCGGTTGTGTAGCAGATATCGATCGTGTACACCTCGTTTGGCTCGAACGTGACCTTTGGGGTGCGGTTCTCAGGGTCCAACTTCTGCGCGATCAACTTGTTGCCGTCAATCACGAAGCGCTTGAGCTGGTGCATCAAGGTACCCTGGATCGACTTGACGCCGTAAGCCTCCTCCAACTTGGTGAGGGCCTCAGTGACCTGCAAGTTGGTGTTGCCTGGCTTGATGAGACGAGCGCACAACTCGACAGCGTCGTTGGCGCACTTGAGCACATCAGCCTCCTCGCCCGAGAGCTCAGGGAATGGCTGGTCGGCAGCCGAGCCCTCTTCTGGCACAACGGCCGTGTGGGCGACGACGGCGATGTAGCCGTCAATGTGGCAGCCCAAGTCAATCTTGACCCAGTCACCAGCCTTGACAGTGACCGACTCGTTTGGCAAAGGCGAAAAGTGGCAGATGACCTCGTTGACCGAGATACAGGTTGGGAAGGCGATACCCTTCTCGACCTTCTTGTTCTTGTAGATGGCGGCGCAGCGCTGCTGGATGATCAGATCACCGAACTTGCCGAGCTCAACGGCGTCCTTACCGGCCGTGAGCTGCGCGAGCACGCCCTGGAGCGCCGACTGCGCGATCTCGGCGGCGAGACGGTACTTCTCGACGACATCCGAGGAGCTGCAGTCTTCGATGACCTTCTCTTCCTTGGTCTGCTCAAACTCTTCTTCGCTGTCGCTGTGGATGCTGCGCTCGTCGTCCGACATGGTGGCTTTGGGGGCTTGGCTCGTGGAACTCTGACTGGTGGTTCTGGGTTGGAGTTGAGGAGTTTCAAGCTGCCTCCCCCCAAAGCTCACGTGCCACACCACCACCACACCAAAGCGACCCAGAAGCGCCAAAAGATCCCTTTTGACCAACCAAATCCACGCTACCGGAGCCACAGGTTGATTTCGACATTTGCGACAGATACCGACTTGTAAAAAGGATGCTCACGGTAGGTGAAATGCTCTACATTAGGGCAAATGGGTTCAATGATCTCTTGATCATTCGAGCCGTTGCCAAGAGAGACAAGAGCGACTGTACAAGGCACTGGCGTACCCTCAGCAAGCAGGTCCACCCGTTCATATGACTACCATTAGCGACAGAAGAGTTTACGGGAGACATGATGAGGCAGGATGCAGGGTCGCCTCAACTGGTGACGGCCCGTCGTCTTTTGACGCGAACGACACGCTGCTCGCTTCAAGCAAGACCGTCGGCTTCTTAGCCGGTGGTCAGTTCATTCAGCGTTATATTGCGTTCGCCAAGACTCTGTTGCCTGTCACAGCCAAGCTCCTCGGGAGTCCCAGCTCGTCCTTGTACTTGACAAGCAAGACCCCGCCCGTGCTTTCCAGTTACGCCGTTCCAACGGGCTGCGATGGGTACAACGGCTGGAAGCATGGTTTGAACAACCGTCCGGTCAGCGCCACTGCAGACCCTGCTGATGTTACGCTCATGACTTGGAATCAAGAAACGGGCTCCTCTGACTCTGGCTGTGGCGCTGCGGTGCAGGGCCCTGGCTGTCGCCAACGCACGCTGGCCTTACGCAGCCTACGACGGCAAGCACCCCGCAACGGACTTGGACCGCACGGCCATCGTCACGGACTGTGCGCTCGACGTTGTGTGTATCACTATGACGCCCGCCATTGCTCGCGTCTACACCTGAACTAGCTTAGCTTAGGCGTCAGCATCAGCAATCCAGGTGTTCGCCCAAGATGTGGCTGACTCGTTGTTTACTTTTTGTGGCTCAGGAGTATACTTCAAGGTCTCACCAGACGACAGCCGTTGTCTCCGAAGCCTGGCTCTGTGGGTCACACTCAGCCACTACGAGACACTCTCTACCCGCATGGGTGACACCTGTGGGCTTTGCTATGATCTGCTGACCGGCAGTCGCGATTCTGCTTCATCCACCTCAAGTCTCCACTCACCATGTTCGCCAAGTTGCTCAAGGTCGCTGTCCTCGGTCTAGTCGCCACCATCTCGACGGTCGACGCTGGCCAGACAGCTACGGTCTACAAGAACTTTGCGCTGAGCAACGGTAAGACGTTCAATTACTACATCAGCTACAACAGCACCATCCCCGCGTCGTCCTACAAGCACTTGGTCGTGGTGCAGCACGGCGTCACGCGTGATGCGCGTTCGTCCATGACTGGACCAATTGCCAAGCGCTTCGAGGCGGGCAGCACGGCGAATACGCTGGTCGTGAGTCCGCTTTTCCAGGTCGCGGCGGATGCCAACGCCAACTGCAATGCCGACTCGCAGCCAGTTGTGGCAGCCAAGCCTAATGATGCGCTCTGGACGTGCTCGTCGTGGATGCAGGGTCGTGCTTCAAGCGACAATGGTCCTTCGTCGTTCGTGGCGTACAACAACCTTCTGGCCAAGCTCAAGAAAGATTTCCCATCGATCAAGACGGCGTCGCTTGTCGGTTTCTCCGCCGGTGGTCAGTTTATGCAGCGTTACATCGCCTTCTCCAAGATTCCATCGGGTGTCAAGGCCAACTTCGTGGTCGGCAGTCCTAGTTCCTTCTTGTACTTTGACACTGTTCGTCCAAACCCAGAAGGGAAGAGCTGGTCGGCTTGCACCACGAACGGTGCGTGCACGTTCAGCTTCTCAACGCCAAAGGACTGCGCGGCTGGTAACAAGTGGAAGTACGGCATGGAAGAGCGTCCTTCGACTGTGAACGATGACGTTGAGGCCCTCCGTAGCAGTTACAGCGCCGCTGACATCACGTACATGGCTGGTTCCCAGGACACGGGCTCGGCTGACGCCAATTGTGGTGCTGTTGTCCAGGGCAGTGGTCGTCTCCAGCGTGCTTTGGCCTACGCTGCGTACGACCGCAAGTACCTCGCGACTGACAAGCAGCGCAAGGTGGTGATTCCAAACTGCGGCCACGACGTGACCTGTATGACCAAGAGCGACAACGTGGCCAAGCTGTACTTGGTCTAGAATGGATCTCTTGGTAGTTGTTACAAACCCTCTCGCACATAGACGTCGGCAAACGACAATGATCAACCGTAAAGTGGTAACAGATGAACGTTTCTCCATACGATACTACGGATTCCGCAATCTTGAGAAGGCGCCGTGAACGCCAAGCAGCTGTTGAAGAGTCACCATGAGGCTTCTCACGAGTGGTCGAGTGTCGCTTGGAAGAACACGAAGCGGCAACATGACAGAAAAAGGTATCCCACCCTGTCGAGTCCCTCTTGACAAATCGTACTGTGACTGATGGGCGATTGGCCATGCTCACGACGTAGGGACTTGTCCGAACCAGACGTGAAGTTGAAGTTGCCTCGCCCCGGGTCCAGTCAATAGCCCAACCAGTCTTCTCTGGGTGTCGAAGGACTCTCGTCCGCATCGTGGAAAGGGAACGGAGAGAATCATCCTGTCTAGTGGATCGACTTGTTGAAGAGTTGAGTCCATCATCAAGAATCCACTGGCTCGGGAGTGTACTTCAATGCCGTGAGTGGGAGCTCCTCCCTCAGAATGCCTCAAAGCAGCCTTTTGATAGGACAAGAGGTCAGAAAGGTGGCTGACTAAGTAAGCCAGAACGATCCCAGACTTCCATGGAGCTGGCTCACTTCCCAGTCGCTTTGATCAGTTGGAGATTTCCGTCCTAGGTCTCACTTGCTCCGACTAATCATGACGCTCACCCTACTCAAGGCCATTTTCCTGGGTCTCGTTGCCTTCTTGGCCACGACGGAGGGCGGCTTGACCTCCACAGTCTACAAGAACTTTGCATTGAGCAACGGCAAGACCTTCAACTACTACATCAGCTACAATGCCACTATCCCCGCGTCGTCCTACAAGCACCTGGTGCTGGTGGTGCACGGACAACCGCGGGATGTGCGCTCGACCATGGCTGGACCCATTGAGACGCGATTCGCGGCGGAAAAGACTACCGGTGCGCTGATTGTCGGCCCTCTCTTCCAAGTGGCGGCAGATGCCAATGCCAATTGCAACGCCGACTCGCGGCCGATCCCACCGGCGACGGCCAACGACGCGACGTGGACCTGCTCGTCGTGGATGCAAGGCCGCGAGTCCACCAACAACGGGCCGTCCTCTTTTGTCGCGCTGAACAACCTGCTGAGTAAGCTCAAGCAAGACTTCCCCTCGCTCTCGACAGCGTCCCTGGTCGGCTTCTCCGCCGGTGGTCAGTTCATGCAGCGCTACATCGCCTTCTCCAAGATCCCATCGGGCGTCACGGCCAAGTTCCTCGTCGCGAGTCCCAGCTCGTACTTGTACTTTGACTCGGTGCGGCCAAGTCCAGTGGGCAAGGACTGGTCGGCCTGCACGACGAACGACGCGTGCAGCTTCAGCTTTGCGACTCCGACCAACTGCGCGACGTCGAACCAGTGGAAGTATGGCTTGGACGCACGTCCAGCCTCCGTGGCCGGGGAGGCCGCCACGCTACGCAGCAACTACGTCTCTGCCAACATCATCTACGTCGCAGGGTCACAAGACACGGGCTCAGCCGATGACGGCTGTGCTGCCGTCGTGCAAGGCAGTGGACGCCTCCAGCGAGCCCTGGCGTACGCGGCGTACGACCGCAAGTACCTCGCGACGAGCAAGAACCGGAAGGTGGTGACTCCGGACTGCGGTCACGACGTGTACTGCGTGACCAAGAGCACCAGCGTCTCGCAGGTGTACTTGGCGTAGGTGTAGACACAAGAGAGGGGACAGCCTGAGAGTTGTTCCGAGCTCACCAACTTCAAGTACGACTTCAACCGTGTCTGTGTCCTTCTGTGTGTTAAGTCGCTTGTGCATATCTCGAGAGATTATCGTGCAAAGCAACGAGGAATGAGAACAAATGCACACCTCAACGATGCGCACTGCAGCGCAGCTGAGCCATCCCTCATCAACTCGGAGGCTGCTTGGTCTGAGAACACGTGTACGGAATGGATCTGCTCCTTGCCCACTTCAACAATGAGCAACAGCAAGCACGCGAGCGCACACCCGTTGGGGTTGTCTTGATTGTATTCGCGCTGGTCAGACGGCACCACGTGGTGCGCCGGAACGGGTTTGGAAATTGGGTGCGGGACATCAGGCCAGGTCCTAGGAAGAGTACAGCGTGCTGAAGATGGAGCGTTGGGAGTCCTAGCGGTGGCTTCATCACCAGCATCATTATGGCTCAGTAGGGCAACTCACTTGTGCTTTTCCACGCTCACCACCCAGTGTCTTCCTTCGACATGCTCTTCAAGCTCTTTAAGCTCGCCGTTCTCGGCTTGGCCGCCACGACTTGGGTCGTCAACGCCGGCGAGTCCGCCACAGAGTACCACAACCTGGCGCTCGGCAATGGCAAGACCTTCAACTACTACATCAGCTACAACGCCACCATCCCAGCTTCGTCGTACAAGCACTTGGTGGTCGCTCAGCATGGCCAAGGGCGTGATGCGCGCAACTCCATGTCTGGACCAATCTCCACGCGCTTTGCGGCAGGGAAGACGGCGGATACACTTGTGGTGGGCCCCTTTACCAAGTGGCGAGCGACGCAAGCAGCGGCTGCAGCTCGGACACGGGTGCTCTTCCAGCTCCTAGTTCATCGGACGCCTTGTGGACGTGCTCGTCCCGGATGCAAGGCGGTGCCTCGACTGGAAGCGGTCCGTCTTCTTTCGACGCCTACGACGCGTTGCCCTCATCGTTGAAGCAAACGTTCCCATCGCTCTCGACGGCAGCTCTCGTTGGCTTCTCGGCTGGCGGCCAGTTCACGCAGCGCTACATCGCCTACGCCAAGCTCCCATCCGGACTCAGGACCAAGTTCTTCGTCGGGAGTCCCAGCTCCTACTTGTACTACGACACGGCGCGTCCGATCCCGCAGCAGAACGGCGTGGACGAGAGCTCGACCGTGTGCACGACCAACGACGCGTGCACCTTCCGCTATGTCACGCCCTCGGGCTGCTCTGGCTTCAACGACTGGAAGTACGGGCTGGATGCGCGTCCTGCCAGCGCCGCCGGGAACGCGGCGACGCTCCGTGCCCGCTACATTGCCGCCGACGTCACGTACATGGCGGAGTCTCAGGACACGGGCTCGGCTGATGGCAGTTGTGGTGCGAACGTGCAGGGCAGTGGGCGTCTGCAGTGCGCCTTGACCTACGCCGCCTACGATCGCAAGTACCTGGCGACGACCAAGAACCGTCAGGTAGTGATCACCAAAAGCGCCCATGACGAGGTGTGTGTGACCAAGACCCCAGCCGTGGCCCAAGTCTACTTGAGCTAGGACTGGGCTCACGACAGCCCTTACACTTGATCCGCTGGGTCATAATACTGAAATCAAGAAGCCCAGACAAATAATATGGGTCAGGCTCTTTTTATACGTGGTCTTGCATCTCAACAGCCCCAGCGTAGCAAGACTTCCACAATCAGGTGGAACGCCACCATTCCAGCCACCTCGGACACGCACGTGGTGGTCATTTGGACTGGACTGGGTCGTCTTGCGTGCGAATCCCTCTGCGGATCGGTTTCCGTGCACGAGGCAGCGGACAAGACGGCTGATCCTCTCTTTCAAGTCGATCGTGAGTCGGTCCACATGTCTAGTTCTGACCCAGAACGAGGTATAATACTAGCAACGAGCGGTGCAAGCGGTCGTTCCTCCGTCGACACGAACGATGCGCCACTCGCTTTGTTGAAGAACACTCGTCCCCATCGCTTCCCTCCGTGCATTCTCACTCGCTGGTCGGATCGGATCATGCAACGCCACGACGCCATCGTCAAGACCCTCGAGGCCAAGTTCCTCATTGCTACATGTCCCATCTCCAGCAGAACGCCATGGACGCCCACGTGAGCGCGTGCACACCCAGCGACGCATGTCCATTCCGCTTCAAGTGCCGCCAACTTCAACCAGTGGCCTTGACAATCGTCCCGTCAACGTTGACAAGCGTCGGGTGTGTGCTACATCACATGTCGACAGACATGACGTACGTGGCTGGGTCTAAACTTGAAGACACAGCTCCTCCGAGGCCTAACGACCGCGAGTCTATCGATCGGCGAATGTTGGTGATTACGACCCGCAGCCATGACGTGGTCTGGGTGACCACGAGCCGCGTGTGTCGCAAGTTTACCAGAGCTCGTGATTGCATCATCGATCCACCACATGATGATGGCTGCATAATATCACACCACTGGCGGAGGTTCAACCAGTTCTTGTTCACAGGTTGGTACCTACGTGCACGCTGCTAAATAAAAAAGCAACGCAGCTGATCCACGCGAGGGAAACGTGCTGGCGTCAGGCTTCGTTCTGTTCTCCTTCGTGCGCATCCCGCACTTGTTAAAACGCACGTGTACGTGCGTGTGTGGGTGCTTGGTTTCAGGACGTTTCCATCGAAAAAGACGAGAGAGCGAGAGAGCCTGCTGTTACTGTGTGATGGCTTGACTGGACGTCAAGCACATGAACGGATGTTGAGGTGGCAAGAGTCAACATCCCCCAACCGCTGCACCATCACTCCCCGTTCTTGTTTCCCTACCCCGACCTTCTTAATCCTCATCCTTGCATTTGATTGGTCCACACATTTTATTTTGGCCGTGTACTGGGCGAGTTTCAACCAGATAGGGTTCGTGGAAAGGCCCGGACATGTCGTAATCAAAGAAAACACAGTGCTTTTCTGACCATGCTCCCGTTCAGAAAGATTCGCCGCGTTGTCGTCGAGCCGTCCGTCCATCGCCTCTTTAGACTCGAGACTAACGCACGAACTCATTCCGCAACGTGCACCGGAGAGGCACATCGATAGTCTGTTCTGATCTGTGCGGCCTAACGCACGTCAATCCCACAGCACCATACCCATCCTTCGTTCTCTCGACAGTGATCCGTTGGCTCAGAGCCCCCCTCGATGAGCATGCTAACGCCGAGTTTCCACCTTGAATCCCGCGCGCTGCGGCCCGTGGCGGCGCGTATCGTGTCCTATGGACGTACCTCCAAGGTCGAGGACCCGAGTATCGACAAGAACACGACGCTCTATGTCATGCGAGTCGCGCGAAGTGGCGAAGAATGGTTCGTCGCCCGGCGGTACTCCGAGTTTCGCGTCCTGTACGACACGCTGCGAAGCGTCCTCGCTAAGCCACACAACCATCGAAGCCGTAATCAACCCCTGAAACGGAAGCATGTCAAGCAACGTATGTGTCCACAGTGTCGAGAACTGGCCACACATTACGGTAGTGTAACGTTTCCACGTCGCTTCCGTCTACGCTCAGGATTGGCATCATCCAAGGACAAGATTGAGAGCTCGCGAGTCCTTGAGCTCAACGAGTTTCTCCAGCTGATCATTCAGATGACCCAGGGCTTACTTGCCAGTGAAGATGACGACAGCGACGATGAAGATGAAGACGATGTCACGAGCTGGGAGGCTCCTGAAGACGAAGAGCCTGAGGACCGATGTGATGCTCTGTCCTTGATCCGACAGTTCCTCATGGTCAAAGAGCACGATCAAGTGGAGTCCAAGACGGGCGGCGTGCCTAAGCCAACCAGACACCCTCATCAGCTTCATCGACGATCCTCCTCGGGATCTTCGGTCACCAAGCTCCGCGTCCAGGAGATGGATGTCCGATACAAACGCCAGTCCTCGCCACCATCTCCTTGGATGTTTCCCTACATCGAGAGTCGAGGCGACGCGAGCCCACGCATGCTGGACGAAGACGACGACTTCCACGCCATGTTCCTGGGCGACTACGCGCTTCCCGCTGACGATGCCGTCATCCACATTCAGGGCAGCGAGACGCCGTCCGTCCACGGCCACACGCCCTTCCGCTCGACCGAGAGCATGCGAGTCATCTCTCGACTGCGTTGAGTCATTTCCAAGGATTGCTTACCTGTAAAACTTAGTCCATGAACTAAATGCATTCCCCTCAAAGATGAGGTCTACCTATTAATTAGTATATTGATCATCAATGTTGTTGGTTTTCGTCATTCGTCTAAACTCAATTTATCCTCGGTCTAAACTCAAAGCTCAAGTCGTTGGATCGGACACTTTGGACAGAACCAGTCGCCTGACGGAATGGCTGGCAGTGGCGGATCAAGACAGAAGAGATGGTATGCTGCGTCACACGAGTCACAGAGCAGCATGCGCTCCGAGTCCTGCGTCTGAGCACAGTGTCGGCATTGTTCTTCCGACGGAAGCTGCGCCACTTGAGTCTGTGGTGGCTGTGTCGAGATCCAGGTCTCAAAGAGACGACTGAAGATAGCTGCAAAACACGGATATCACATGAGTCAAATAGTCAGAGAGCGAGACAGATGATGAAAGCCTGACGTACATCGTAGCCGGTTCGCGCACTTGGAGATTTCGGCGTCAAGGCGATTGAACGTAAAGCAGTTGGTCCAAACCAGGTTTACGTCCTGCAGGAACAACTCGTAACGCTGTTCGTAGTACCCACGAGAGAGTCGAGTCTTGATCGTGCCAAGATCCATTGGTATTTTGATAATGTCGGTGTACCCAGGTACATCTCGAGGATCCACGGGCGCGGCAAACGGGGCAGCAAGTGGACTTTTCAACAATGTTGAAATGATGAACTCGAGACGCAGACGCACAGTTGGGTCAACTCCACCAGCAGTCTTCGGAATCGCGAATGCAGGAAGCTGCAACTCATAGCATGGCAACTCAACAAACTGACGCGAGGAAGAACCCCCACCCGCACGCCGCTTCCTACTGGGTTCCTGTTCACGTGTCGAGCCAGGTGTCGACTTTCGCTTCGGCGTCGGTTGGCGTTGACTACCTCCAGTGCTTGCAGTGTTCACTGATAAATTATTCCGCACGGTCTGGGCGTGCAACGCTGCTGACTTGATCCACTGGTCAATATCGGTCTCCGTCAATCCAGTGAGAGCCTCGATCTCTCGAATAGCCTACAGAAAAATCAAATCAGCCGCGATAAAACTATCGAGAATCCAAGTAACTTACCTTGCGAAGAAGAAGCGGTGTCATCGATTTTTCTCGTTGCATCATCACCACGCGATCGACTAAGCGCGTTCCAATCTCAATGGTGCGAGGATGCAACTTCGTCATGAACGCTAGCTCAGATGGGTGCGACGGTGCTTGCTGCTGAATCAAATCGACACTGGCTCCAGCCACGATTGCTACTCCAGAGGCGGTCGAAGAGGCACCTCCACGCGGTTGTTGTCGTCGTTTTCCGCCCCGTTTCGCACGAACATATGAAATGGCATCATCCAAGGCGAAAACCCGAAGCGCAGCAGACGCAATAGTTACCGTTGCAAGAGCATTTCGAGCCGTCGGCAGGAACGAGGATTTCCAGCATGAATCGAGCCATTCGCTTTCCAGATTCGACTCGAGAAAGAGTGTAGCTTCGAGCACCGAGTATGACGAGTCACTAGTGTACACCATTTCTGCCCAGGCTGCGCGAACTGCGCGTGTCCAACGACCAGAACGGAAAGCCTCACGTGGGATCGCAGCTTCAATTGCCAACAGTTGAGCGCGCAAGAGCTGCAGTGATACCGGCACAGGTCCCTTGCTCGGTCGAATCGTCGCCACAAAATCCTCCAAAAGCTCCGTCGCGAGTTCGCCTACCTCACCATGCGTTGGTTCTGCAGGCTCAACCCGCCCACTTGCTCTACCACGACCTGTGGTTAACTCAGGATCATACATATCGGCAATATTTGTCGTAATTTTGCGAGAGACACGCGCTGTTCGTCGGCGCCCTTGACTGAGATCGATGAGTTCACCCACATCAGCCACCTCAGCGCTCACTTGAGTTCCCGTCCCACGTCTTCGATCAGTTTTCGCGTCGCTTTCGGCATCTGACTGGGCTGGTGTTGTCATCTGAGATACAGATCCCGCTTCGTCAACCTCTGTTTCCACTTCCGAAATGGACACGCTTCCGGTTGGTGCTGGCGACAATGCTGGATTAGACACCCCTTCGACGGAGCTAACAGCCGATGTATCAAACTCAAACTCCGGAGTGCTGCGAAAGGTTGTCTCGTTTGCATCGAAAAACGTGATCGTCGATGGATCTTGAGTCATACTTGGATCGTTCGGAGGGACGAATTGGACATAACTGCTCGGTGGCATTGGACAGTCAGGCATAGCAGCACTTGCTGGAGGCATGGATGGCATTTGTGGAGGGGATGGAAATCCCATGGCCGCAGAAGAGCGAGGTGGTGCCGTCGGCATTCCTTGAAGTTGATCATTGAAAGGGAAGCCATTGTCGACAGGATTGTTAAATGCTGGCAACTCTGCTGATTCCATCGGCCAACCACCGGGATTGGTCATAGCATTCGCATTCTGTGTTCCGTCGTACCAACCAGGCATGACTTCGCCATTGGTTCTTGAAACTGGCTGATTAGGCTGTTGTTGTGGCTGGGCCTGATACGATACCATATTCGGGTTCGGATATGGTGGTGTGATGGATCGCTGAGGCATGACGTTTTGCGAACCCGCCTGCTGCATCAATCCTTGTTGCGGCGCCATCATTCCCACAGCTTGATGGTATGCACCTCCGCTTGTCGCACCTCCTTGATACTGACTTTGGGTGTAAGCTGCAGCAGGTACTGGCCGACTTGCACCATTCGCAAATCGTCGGAAAGTCACTCTCACTGGACGTTGACTTCTGGCGATCAACGCCTTGAACCCTTCTACACCGATTGCACTCACCAAGGTGCCATTCACCGCGTAGACTTCATCTCCAATCAAAATCTTACCCGACGCAGCGGCTTGTCCAATTGCGCCTCTCTCCATCGAAAACTCCGTCACAATCACCTTCCCTCGGGCTGTATGATTAATCATGATACCAAGGGGGCCTTCGTGAAAATTCACATGTATCAGCTGCTCACTCGAGCTCGGTGCTGCGCTTGGAGCTGGCGGACTGCCACGTCGAGATTCGAATGCGATCTTCACTTTCTCCAAAAGCTCCATTTGCTGCACAAACGACGCAGGGAGCATACTCATCATCCTTGGATCACCTGATGCCCGCACTGGTCGACATTGCGAAAGATCTTGCGCCTCTCTATTCGCGAGATACCCCGAAATCTTGATGAAATGCAAGACGAAGTTTGCAATGTGATGCATTCCTTCCGAGAAATCCGCAGGTCGCACACTGCTATCGCTCTGTCGCGCAACCAACGTGAAAGCATCGAGAGCTCGCCCACGCAAAGTCGGAGAAGGATCCATACAACTCAGAAGAGATGTAGCAAACGCATCAGCAATGAGCTTGATATACGCTGAATCGCTGCGAGTCCGATGACTGTTGCTTAGCGTTTGTGCCGCCATGGCACATATCAGACCGCTCACATACGTGTGATGGAGACACACAAATGTGCGTGCGTCAAGAGTCTTGAAGTCAGTTCCGTTACCAATCCGAACCATCACATTCTTGACCACTTCAAAGCTGGAACGGCATGCTGCTGCGAGTTCCGTACTCGTTTGAGCGTTTGGGGCCATTGCATATTTGTTCCATGCACCAAGCATCGCTCTCCCACCGTCGGCAAGTATTTGTAGCTGAGATACACCAGCAGTACCAGAGCTTTCAAGTCCTGGATGGCCAGCAGATGAAGGGCGAGGGC
The DNA here is from genome assembly GCA_020085045.1 of Pythium oligandrum. NCBI lineage: Eukaryota > Oomycota > Peronosporomycetes > Pythiales > Pythiaceae > Pythium > Pythium oligandrum. The sequence continues at coordinate 1,843,026 of JAHRIK010000002.1, forward strand.
GCTTAGGGAGTCTCCCCATGTTGTGAGCAGCAGATAGCTCAGCCACCATACGCTTGTTGGAATCATGGCGCTGGACAGACATGGTAGGAGCGAGTTCGGCCGACCGTCTTCCTGATTCCGGAAGGAATGACATATACGCAGGCGCTCGACCGGAATACACCGGGCCATGTTGCGTTGTCGCACTGTGAGGTTCTGCGAGGCGCAGTGCCATCATCGCCGACTGAGACATCACAATACTCCGAGGCTGATTGTACGCGTTCATGACTGTGGAGCTTCCGAAGTCGTATCGTCGAGCAAATAACCGTCGTGTGATGTATTCAGCCTTGAGATCTGGTGCAGGTAGCAGTGCTGAGGCCGCATTACTCTCACGTGGTGCTTGATACATTCCGAGCTGAAGCACGCGATCAAACGCAGTCCGCGCAGCAACTTCAGCTTCTTGTCGACTGACAAACCATCCGACCCAGTATTTTCTTCCCAAACACAGCACATGCGCATCATACTTCTCAATCTCGGTTTCGGAGCTGGCCATTGTGACTTGAGCACGACAAGCGAATGGACCGGATTGCAAGTACTTCCGTTCTGAAAGCTCGCAACAGTCGCCTCGTGGCTTCTTCACATCATGCAAAAGCCTATGGAAGCTTACTCGAATCCTGCTGCCAATACGGTGGCCTCGATCGTTCTCCTCTAAGTACAGAAGTATCTTGGTCAATCCGGCGCGGTTATTGCAAACTGACCATTCCGATTTCGGCGACTTCACATAGAGCACGTGACCATCACCAGAGAACCGATAGAAGGAGAATCCACTTTGACATGTCCCGAGGCATAGCGTACGAGGCACGACATTTCGCACAAAACACTCAATATGTCGAGCCTTTTCCAGCTTCTCGTGCAGATCCTCCGCTTCATGCCTTGCAAGATTAGCACTTTGAGCGCAGGCTGAATGAGCTGCAAGCATAGTTTGCATTCGTTGTGGAACGACGAAGTGGAGAAACACTGGTGGCGCCAGTTGCGTAAGCAAGCCGAACAGGGCAGACCAGGGAATATCCACCACAGAATGACCATTCACTCCAACAAGAATATCACCCGTCTCGATCCGACACCATTCGTCCACTTGATCATACTCTTCATTTTCGCAAGCGAGTATTGTCCCGTGAGGCACAATGACAACGTGCTCTATAAAATCCACGACTTGAAATGACAGCGGAAACTGGTCCACGCGCAGAGTCTTCAGCGTTACTGTGGGTGGCACATCTAACGATGAACGAAGATCATTTTCATCACCATAAATACTCGCGCCGCGCGTATGTTCACCCCCGCGGTCTGATGAGGCTCTTGAAAAGGTGATTACCAATGGACGAGGCAGTGAGAGAAGTGACGCGGTGAACTGGGACAAATCCCGAAGAATGCCATACGGCTGACCATTCACACGCTCAACCACGTCTCCTTGACGAATTCTCCCACTCAAAGACGCTTGACCAAGATTCCCATCTGGATGATCATTGAGAGATTTCACAATGACTCGCTCTTCCAAAGAGAGAGCAAGACCCAAAGGCCCGTCGTAAAATGTCACATCATAAAACTCACGCTGGCGTTGCTGATGTGTCTGAAGTAGACCCTTTTGCAGACGCCCGAGGCGAGCGCGAACCTCAGAGCCCGTCAACGTGCGTGTTCTCTGTTGTAATCGATCAAAGAGATTGCACGGTGAGCGCACAAGAACAAGATATGCTGGATCTGGACCTGGCAATAGCAAGTCACTGAGGTCCTCAACGCTTTGTCCCCGTGCGCAGACATTATTTACCCACAGCAGAACGTCTCCAGGAAAGATTTGCCCACAGATTTCCGCGAAACCCATTCGTTGATCGACGGGTTTTGAGTAGTTCCTGACGAAGATAAAGCCGTCGTGAGCACTTGCGATATCGACACCGAGGTGCAGAGTGTCATGCTTGACAATCGAGACGCATGAGTTGAGGACTTGAGGTGCCATAGTCGAGCTGTGCACCAGCACCGGTGGCGGGGCGGAACGAAGGAAATGCGTCAACTGCTCTCGAGTCCAGCCTGACACGGTGTGCCCATTCACACTATAGATCGTGGCCGGTTCACTTACTTCTGGATCCGCACTAGCGTCATCTGGACTGCTCGCCGTCGGATGCTGTAGTCGAAACCCGTTTGGCAATTGTTCAATCATCACGTTACGGCCGACTGGTGTCGATAAAGTTGTGACGGTGAACAGCGGTGAAACACTCTCTCCCTCGTCTTCCAACACAATTGGCAGTTCGAACTTGCCAATCTCAGTAATAGTCGGGTCGAGTGGAGAGCGACGAAATGTCGATAAAGCACCATTGAGGATTCCTTCTTCCAGACCACAAAACGCGCACATCGGTGTGCTTTCCTGCGAAATAGCCGCTTCACTATCTTCGACAGTCGAAGATGCACGAAGAAAAGTGTCACCAAACTCTTCCAGAAGAAGCAACTCGTCTTCATCCGAACATGAGTCCTCGCTGTCCTCGCTGTTGTCGGTGAGTAGCAGTTCAAAATCGCTGTTTGAAGACGGTGGTACTGGCGGAAGTGCTCGGTTCTCACTCTCTGCGAGCGTTTTTTCTTCGAGATAGTCTAATAACTCGTCTGTAAGTTCACGCTCTTCACCGTCAATGAGGAAGTGATTTGTTCGCTCAATACCACTTGCTGCCTTCGGTGGACCGAAATACTCCCATCGAGACTCAAGATCTGCCAGAGGTTCGTCACAATCTTTCCTCAACTCATTTGCCTTCGATTCAATCGACTGATAGACTTCTTGAACGGCATTTGTCTGAAGAAAAAGCTCTGCAAGTGCCCGCAAAATAAGCACCCGATCAGCCAGAGCCAGTTCAGTGTAGTTCTCTCTTGACAATAGGTCGATGACTTGAAGGATAGTCTTCTCGAGCTCAGAATACTCGACGACATCGTCGTTCTCGACCGCATCTTTGCTGTCAGAAGATGTAGCCGCAAGTTGTTTCTTCTCAATTTCGGCGGCAACATTTGGGTTGGCAAGGCAACGCGGACAAAACCACTCTCCCGATGGTACTTCTTGAAGTGGAGGGGACAAACAGAATGTGTGGTACGACGCATCACAGCGATCGCATAGGAGCAACTTGTCCTTCACATGATTTGTTTGGCACTTTCGACAGTGATCCTCTTCACTCGAAACAAGTGGTCGACAAATCTCGGTCTCAACGTACTCTTCCATAAGTCGATCAAAAATGGCCGAGAGCTTCTTCGCCATGTTGGAGATTTCCGCTTTCATCGAGTTGAACGCGTAACAATTCTTCCAGACAAGTTGCACATCGTCAACGAAAGATTCAACATCATCGGGTTCGTACTCTTCGTCTTCAAGCTTCTCTTGGATTGTACCAAGGTCCATCGGATCCGTGATGATTCCACTTGAGTAGTAATCCGGATACAGCTCTCCATCAACGGGCTGGTTGAAAGGCGCTGCTAGTTCTTTCGCACGCAACATCTTGAGAACATGCATGCAACACTTGAGCTTTGTAGCGCTGTGGGTTGTCGGGATGTGCTTCAACACTGGCTTGACCACTGGAGGAGTTGGCGAGAGAAGCAAACCATGTGGTGTAGGCAAAGATGCCACAAGTGCTTCAACGTCTTGCAGGGAATGATCAACTAGACGGTGACCATTGATAGCAATTACGTACGCTCCAGGCTTGATGTCAGGGCCACTGGACCCATCCACCTTCGTATCGATGTCTCCATCCTTGGACGTATCAGGGTTTTTTACCACAAGTGTTCCAACAACAATGTGCTCGTCACGTTGCTCAAGAGTCACCGACTGATGTACACCATCCGCCAGCACTACACCATAATGTGCATCAGCGTGCGTGTTCCCAGATACAACAGGAAGATTCGCGATTGGACGCTGTTCGTGTGCTTTGGGCGGAGTAACTTCGACGTCTTCGACATACATCTCTCCCTGAAGCAACTTTGTCCCACGGGACTGCAGCTTCTCGCGGAGCGGCAGGACCACAGAGTCGTCACGAGTCGACCTCGATCCCTTTAGCGACTTGATAATCTGCTCGTCAGGACTCGGATGAGCTGCCTCAATAGACAAGAGACAGACTTGCCGCACAAGTTCTGGCCACGTATAAATATTGAGTGGGCGAGTGCGAAAAAAGTCCTCGATACTTGTCCCCATCTGAAGCAGGGGAAAATACTCAGTGATGAGAGCTTTGACGAAATCAACGTGAAGTGCAGCGTATCCACGTAATAGCGACGCTTCATCAACAGATTGCGCTGGAGCTGAGACGCGATTTTCACCAAGCAGCAGAAGACTCACAAACACTCGAAGTGACGGGACGGAAGCGCGCTGGAGGCAGTCCGAAAAAGTCGACACAACATCCCAGACAAACATGACATCGGCTTGCAACTCCGTTGGAACCGAAGCAAGTTCAGGTAGAGAAGTCACAGCATCATCTGGAAATACACCACTGCCCGGTTTTACGGTACCGGCTGGCTTGGGTGAGCTTGACACAAGGGTGGTACTTAACTGTTGCTGAACGAGGTTCCACACAGCTTGCTCCGCATCCCTTCGACGCTCCCACAGACGTAGACGACGGCGACGTTCTCGCTCTTCTTCGACGAACTTGAGTAGCGCAGCTCTCCTTTGTTCAGGCGTTACCGATGTCGAAGACGCATTCGTGCTACGCCCTCTCTTCTGCGGACTAGGCGATCCAATACTTGTCGACGTTGCCGTCATTACACCGGATTCAAGAATCGACTTTTGCTCATCTCGCAGCTTCTTTCGTAACTTCAGCTCATCCACACGTCGCTTCATCACCAGCTCCCTTTCCTCGGCCTTCCGTTGTCGCTCCTCTTCCTTGAGATACCGTCGCATCTCCTTTTCCTCCTCTCTCATCCGACGCTCTTCTTCCTTCTCCCGTCGAGCAGCCTCCTTCTTGGCTTCCTTCTGACGAACCACCTCGAGCCGTGCCTCCATCATGGCGTTTTTCCGCTCTTCACGCTCCCGGCGTTGCGCTTCCTTTGCATCCTCCTGTGCTTTCAGCTCAATCTCCAGGAGTTTGCGAGCCGCTTCGCGTACGCTTTGCTTTTCAGCCTCCCGTTTCTCGCGTTCTCGTCGATTCTGATCTCGTGCAAGCTGTTCGCTGGACTTGTCATGCTCTTCCAAAACCAGTTCTTGTACCAATGACAATTTGATCTCATCCTTGGGTACTCTTTGAGCCTTCATGGCCTCCTTGACTTGCTTGACAAGACGAGACCGTAACTTCGCATGCGCTTCTGCAGACACGGGATGCCGTTCTTCCCAAAACTGATAATCCGAGCATTGCATAACAAGATGCAGACCCTCTAGGATGCGGCTGACATTTCGACGCAACAGACCAAATCCGTCTTCATTGCTGTTAGACGGAAGCACCTCGGCTTCTTCTGCGGTGTCCACCAACTTGGCAAGTTCATCTCGCGGCAATGTCTCCAGATGAGAGATCGCCTTTTTCCACGCCTTGGTAGGAACGTATGACCGGAAACTCAACCCTACAATAAATCAGGAACGATCAGCAAGTTGGAGTCCCATGTCCAGTTTGGCTCGACGAACCTGAATCCTCAACGAGAGAGACGACAAAAATCGGAGACTTCTGGTTATTGCCCTCAACAATTTCTGCAGACCCAGAGGTTATCAGCATCGTTGTCACCCGGCTCAGTACTACGGTTCAACGTACTGCACTTCAGGCGAACTTGGAGATTGTCAGCTTTCACGACATGAACCACCACCACAGACTCGTACCCGATCTGTACAATGTAAGCAGTGAGTGACTAGTATATCTTCATCACGAAGAACTTACAGACTCACCGGGAAGAGTTTCTTCTGAGTGTAAAAGAGCTCTTTTGGGACGATTCGACCAAACGCATGCACTGAAATGGGTCCGTCACGAAAGGGCAAGCTGGCAATGGCAATCCGATGGCGCAGTACCGCCAGAAAGTACATGTCCTCTCGCGGGATCTGCCCCGTGATCTGATACTGAAACGCCCGCACGGCATCGCGCAGTGACTTGTACTTCTTCTGATCTTGATCCACCAGTCGCCCGTCCGCGTCAACCTGCCATTGCGCGAGTTGCGTTGTCTCCAGACCGCGCTACATCGTCCCACCACTCATTTCGTTAGTCATACGACAAAAAACGCGTTTAACGTCCACACAACTCACCTGCTCAACGGCTTTCCCCAGCGCTTCCAACGTCAGCGGGGAGTCGTCCAGTGATTGCGTCGACGACCGCTTGCGCTTGTGCGGCGACGGCGTCTTCCGACTGCCTCCGGAGCGTCCCGAGGCATCGCTGGCCGTGTCCGGATCGTCCGCGGAGGCGTCTGGCGAGGCGCGCGGCGTCGACTCCATTTCCCTCAGTGTCCTTTGCGGCGTCTTCTCGGCGTCGCCGTCACTCGAGTCCTCGTCACTGCCGCTGCTGTACGTGCGTCGATAGACCAGCAGGTCCGCGCGCGGCGACGACGCGGCCGACGACGGCGCCGAGGCCGCCATCAACGCGTTCGACTCGGCCTCGTCCATTGGCGACTGTGGGTTTCCCCTCGTTGCCGCGTGCGCGGGGAAAACCACTCAGCGCAGAGTGATGGTCGACAGACTATACAGAGGTATACGAGGACGTTAAGTACGAGGCGAACTTAGGATCAACACAACGGGTTATCGAAACGAGTGAATATTGCACCGTGAAATGATAGATGATTTGAGAGAGGAGGGGAAGATAAGAGATTCACGTAGTTTATGGATATATGGATGGGGCAATACGGGATACTGCGAACTTTGACCGAGTGTGGCGCAGAGGATCGCATGTTTTGGTTTGTTCTCAATGCGTCGAGGTCCTCATATAACTAAAATGCACTGGATACGCGTTTTCTTCTTGGATTGATCGCCGTCGTGCACTGTAGCCATGAATTTGCACTCAAAGCAATCAAATTGGCTGCCCGGAGCCGATCGTAACTCACTACGCTTCGATGTGATCGCATAGCATTATCGATGCCTAGCGTTGAGCATGCTGGTGCATTGAGTTTTAGAAGAAATACACTGTACACAGTAAAACTTACAGTCTGAAACAATAGCGGGCGAAATACGTTAGCAACACTGCATCTTTTGAGCGCTGTGACTGCAGGATTAATCACAGGACAATCACTCTCGGACTTTCTGTCCTCTCAACTGACCCAGCAACGCAAAGATCGGAGATCTCACGATGGTTGTTGCTAGAGAGGGCAGACTTCGTTGCGTGAATTGAAGTTCAACGCATAGATCGAAGTTGTCCGAGATCAACTTCGACGGTCGTAGTGATCCGATAGGCTCACTTCGAGCTCACCAGCAATCGTCGTGTCGTAATTGTCGCAAGATTCGGTGCTGGTCCAGATCGAATCTCCCATCTTCAAGATTCGTTTGTGATTGCTTTCGAATCTTCACGACTGACAAGCGAATCTTGAGAGATTCAGTCAGCTAGCCAATAGGAGTCGGGATGTCACTGCACCCCTAGTCGCTCTCTGCTGTGATAACATTGGGTTTACCATTGGTATTAAATTGGGTGATTCCTTCAGACGTTAAAGATTCGACGCTTGCTTTGGCTTAGGTGGAAAACGCCACATTTACTTGTTGGTGGATATGTGGGGATCCGTACAATTTTGACGTGTGAGTTTTCTGACTGGGCAGGAGCGCTAGATGAGCAATAAAGATGGATTGAGCCGGTACTGGGTCCATCCCGGCAGGTAAAGTTGGCACCGGCTCATTATTCGCCCGTCCTGAGAAGATTCACCTACAGAGGTCCATAAAGATTCATCAAGATTCATCAAGATTCAAAACCCAAGCAACGGAGTTTTCGATACAAACTCCAAGACAATCGCATCAGGGCTGCCCATCATCAAGGCGAACCACACCCCAGCTCAAAAAGCCGCCACTGTGGAAAAAGAACCCCTCACGGCTACCAAATCGTCACATAACGCGTTATCTTCCATGAGACAGGAGTCAATCGCATCTCCACCGCTTCAATACTCACTTAGGCCACAAAGATCTCCATCCTGAGCCAACAGCCGATGCTTCCAACACAAGACAAAGTCGAAAACGCTCGCACTCCCCTTGTCAGACCTTCAGAAACAGGAGGAGTACCGTGACGTATCGCGTAATGTGCGAGATTACCCGCTCTCAATGTTCTTTATTTTGGGTCCAAACGTCATCGGTTGTCCCTATCCCTCCGTCCCTATACAAACTCGTATAGTACTTGGCACTGAGTGGCTCTCCTGGCCACTGCTTGATGCCCGTGGGTGAGAAGGGCCGGAAACCGGCTCACGGGCTCACCTAACATGCGTCCGGCGTGACTGACTGGGGGCCCTCTCGCGCGTCCGTCCGACCGACTCGCTTTAATCCAAAGCTCATTCTTCAATCTGCCTCGCCTGCCTCGCTTCGAAGACTTCCAAGATGAACAAGTTTCTCATCCGAGGCCTCGGCTTCTTCAACGATGCCTACGATCTCTTCGTCATGAACGTGATCAACGTCATCCTCACGGAGCAGTACGGCAAGGACGTGTACACGACGTCCCTCAAGTCCGCTGTCTCGGCCGCCGCTATTATCGGTGCCGTCATCGGCCAGCTCCTCTTCGGTGTGCTCGGCGATGTCTTCGGTCGTAAGACCAACATGATTGCCACGTGCGCCTTGCTCATCTTTGGTGGTATCTTGTGTACCGTTGCCTACGGTGGTTCGGCCCACGGCACTTTGTGGTTCTCGGTGGTCGCCCGTGGTATCCTTGGTATTGGTATCGGTGGTGAGTACCCTCTTGCCGCTTCGTCGACCGCTGAAGATGCTACGTCAGTTCAGGACCGTAACAAGCGTGTTGCTTTGACCTTCTCCCTCCAGGGTGTGGGTCAGTTGACTGCTTCGATCATGGGTAACTTGCTTGTCCAGGCCTTGGCTGACCACGACAAGGACCAGAACGACAAGGGTCGTCTCGAGATTGTCTGGCGTCTGCTCTTCGGTATCGGTGTGCTCCCAGCCTGCATTGTCTGCTACTACCGTATCACCGCTGAGGAGACTGAAGCTTACAAGGCCGCCAACGAGCGTCGTCAGGCCGCTGCCGCCAACCGTCCAGCTATGTCGACGGCCCGCCAGTTTGCCTTCATCCTCAAGAACTACGGCCGGGGTCTCTTGGGTACCGCCGGTACATGGTTCTTGTTCGACATTGTGTTCTACGCTCAGAACTTGTTCTCGGCCAGTATCTTGTCGGTCGTCGGTGTCAAGGACGCTCCTCTTCGCGTCGTCACGGCCCAGAACGCCTTCGTCGCGCTCATGGCCCTCCCTGGTTACTACGTCGCTGTCTACTTCATCAACCGCATGGGTCGTAAGGTCATCCAGCTCCAGGGTTTCGTCTTCATGACCATCATGTTCTTGGCCCTCGCTATCTGGTGGGACAGCATCAAGGAGCAGGCTGTTGTGTTCATCATCCTCTACGGTCTCGCCCTCTTCTTCTCCAACTTCGGTCCAAACACCTCCACCTTCGTCATGCCAACGGAAATGTTCCCAACGCCAATTCGTTCGACGTGCCACGGCTTCTCAGCTGCCTGTGGTAAGGCTGGTGCCGCCATCGGTTCGTTCGGTTTCTCGATCTGGGTTGAGAACGAGAGCTTTGGTTACTCGGGTGCTTTCTACACGTTCGCCGCGATCTGTTTGGTGTCGATCCCATTGACTTGGTTCTGCATGTTCGACAACGAGCAGGGCTTCGAGGAGATGGATGAGGAGTTCTACCGCAAGCTCCACGATGCCGATGGTGCCACCCGCGACTCGTTCTCGGGCTACGCTGGTGCCAACGATGTTGAGAAGAACGGCGGCGTCTACAAGCGTGTTGCTTCGCCAGTTGTGAACGCCTAAGTGCTCTAGGATAGTCAACGACATGTAAAATTAGTCAGAATAAACCAAATGATTTCCAACTCAACCATTGCTTTCCAGTTTACTTGGTCGGAATCACCGTTCCTCGGATGGTCCACTGGCTCAGATTGAATCGCCTTTGTTCACTCTGATTTTTTTAGAGACAAAGCTCCAGACCTCTCCGAAGTTCCAAACCAGAAGCATTTATACCAAGTAGTCTCGACATCATAGGCGAGAAACGCTTCCTGCTGTGAAAAGGGCAAAGCGTCTGTAACGATATCACCGAGTAAGGCACTGTGTGCCTTGCCTTCCCTGTTACGCTGACTCTTCTTGTGGAGGAGCGGAAGGAGAGTGAGGCTGGATGGTGACACGCGAGTCATCATCAAATGGCTTCATCGGTGCCAGGACTCCAATCGGTGACTCGCCACCTGACTCGCGCCACAAGTGCCTCGATTGCGCCAAGATTCCTTTTGTCGGCTGGTCCAGGTCAGATTCCGATTAAGGCGAATCTTGGACGCGTCACTCAGCGAGCCAGGCACTTAGACACGTTGAGCCGGCTCAATCCCATTCTCGTGGCTCACAGCGCGCCATCTCAAGATGATGGGGATGGTCTCAGCGGAATTCAGTACACAGTCCAGCGTGGCGCGTCCGTCGATATCGGTCCTGGGCTCATGCAAACGGCTCAAGATGACCGGAATGCGAGTATTCTAGCGCTTAGATAGTGCGTTGTCCGCCATATGAGCTACCACACCCTACAAACGCCAAGACAGAAGCTGACAGCTCCGGATGTTCCTGCTCAGCTTGTGGCCACGAGGCTCGTCTGGAGCTGAGAAGGGACTGGATCCCCGACTCTCACCGTCTCAACACGAAGGTTCGCCTTTGTGAGTGCTCCCCCCTTTAGTCCGGGGGTCTTGGCTGCCTATGCCGCCTCGGCGAGTCAACACAGCTCTCATTTCTCAATTTTCGTTCGAGATTACAACCTCCCAGACCAGCTTGTGCCCCCGACCAAGTCAAGTCAAGTCCACGAGGCATCATGAACAAGTTTCTCGTCCGAGGCCTCGGCTTCTTCAACGATGCCTACGATCTCTTCGTCATGAACGTGATCAACGTCATCCTCACGGAGCAGTACGGCAAGCACGTCTACACGTCGTCGCTCAAGTCGGCGGTGTCCGCCGCGGCCATCATTGGTGCCGTCATCGGTCAGCTTCTCTTTGGTTTCCTTGGTGATGTCTTCGGTCGTAAGACCAACATGATTGCCACGTGCGCCTTGCTCATCTTTGGTGGTATCTTGTGTACCGTTGCCTACGGTGGCTCGGCCCACGGCACTTTGTGGTTCTTGGTGGTCGCCCGTGGTATCCTTGGTATTGGTATCGGTGGTGAGTACCCGCTCGCTGCCTCGTCGACTGCTGAAGATGCTACGTCAGTTCAGGACCGTAACAAGCGTGTTGCTTTGACCTTCTCCCTTCAGGGTGTGGGTTCGCTCACCGCCTCGCTCATGGGTAGCTTGTCCAGGCTTTGGCTGACCACGGCAAGGACCAGAACGACAAGGGTCGTCTCGAGATTGTCTGGCGTCTGCTCTTTGGTATTGGTGTCATTCCTGCGTGTATCGTGTGCTACTACCGTATCACCGCTGAAGAAACCGAAGCTTACAAGGCCGCTAACGAGCGTCGTCAGGCTGCTGCTGGTGGTCGTCCACCCATGTCGACGGCTCGTCAGTTTGCCTTCATCCTCAAAAACTATGGTCGCAGCCTTTTGGGTACTGCAGGCACCTGGTTCTTGTTCGACATTGTCTTCTACGCTCAGAACTTGTTTTCAGCCAGTATCTTGTCGGTTGTCGGTGTCAAGAACGCCTCGCTCCGTGTCATCACGGCCCAGAACGCCTTCGTCGCGCTCATGGCCCTCCCTGGTTACTACGTCGCTGTCTACTTCATCAACCGCATGGGTCGTAAGGTCATCCAGCTCCAGGGTTTCGTCTTCATGACCATCATGTTCTTGGCCCTCGCTATCTGGTGGGACAGCATCAAGGAGCAGGCTGTTGTGTTCATCATCCTCTACGGTCTCGCCCTCTTCTTCTCCAACTTCGGTCCAAACACCTCCACCTTCGTCATGCCAACGGAAATGTTCCCAACGCCAATTCGTTCGACGTGCCACGGCTTCTCAGCTGCCTGTGGTAAGGCTGGTGCCGCCATCGGTTCGTTCGGTTTCTCGATCTGGGTTGAGAACGAGAGCTTTGGTTACTCGGGTGCTTTCTACACGTTCGCTGCGATCTGTTTGGTCTCGATTCCGTTGACTTAGTTCTGCATGTTCGACAACGAGCGTGGCTTTGAAGAAATGGATGAAGAGTTCTACCGTCGCCTCCACAACGCCGACGCCGCCACGCGCGAGTCGTCCCCTACGGCCATCCCAATGCTCAACGACCCTGAAAAGGCTTTGAGTGTGTACCAGATGAACGAGACGCCAATGCACAAGGACTAGATTCGTGTCAATTAGATACATGTACATAGAGTCACAGAAAGAAAGACACATCTAAAGGTCAACAGAAACTTTGAACTACTATTCTGGAATTGACTGATTCGTAAGCTTAATTGAACAAGACGGTCGAATCGAAAGTCTTCACACTTGATCGCGCCATCGCAACTGTTGCGTCTTGAATTCTCCTTTCGTTCAGTAGAGTAGTATACTAGTGCATCACCGCAAACATTATTCACAAAGATGGAGATAATATAATCGGCAAGACTTAGATAGACCTTATACTGTGCGAATCTAGCAGCGTATTTTCTTGGGTTCATTACTGCGCACAAAAGTTGGATCCGATTTGAATGAAACGCCGCTTTGATTTCTCTCTATACAAACACAAAGCTACACTCGCTTACTGATCTGCTCTAGTTCAGTGGCGTGCTCATATCCTTAAAGCTGGTCGCGTTCTTCTCCACGTCGTTTGGAACAGGGAGCATCGAGAACGACTCGCGCGTAGCGGCGTCGGCGTTGTGGAGTTTGCGGTAGAACTCTTCGTCCATCTCCTCTGTGCCCTGTTCGTTGTCGAACATGCAGAACCAGGTCAATGGGATCGACACCAAGCAAATACCAGCAAATGTGTAGAACGCGCCCGAGTAGCCGAAACCATCCTTCTCGACCCAGATCGAGAAACCGAACGAACCGATGGCTGCACCGGCCTTACCACAGGCAGCCGAGAAGCCGTGACACGTCGAACGGATTGGCGTTGGGAACATTTCTGTTGGCATGACGAAGGTCGCCGTGTTTGGACCGAAGTTGGCAAAGAAGAGCGTGAGACCGTAGAGGATGATGAAGGCGACCGCCTTCTTCTTGAGGTCATCCCACCAGATAGCGAGCGCCAAGAAGAGCAACGTCATGAAGAAGAAACCCTGGAGTTGCATCTTCTTTCGGCCGAGACGGTTGATAAAGTAGATGGCGACGTAGTAACCAGGAAGAGCCATGAGCGCGACGAAGGCGTTCTGAGCCGTCACGACCTGGAGCGAGGCGTTCTTGACACCAATGACCGAGAGGATACTGGCCGAGAACAGGTTCTGCGCGTAGTACACAACGTCGAACAAGAACCAAGTACCGGCGGTACCCAAGAGACCACGGCCGTAGTTCTTAAGGATGAACTTGAGCTGACGGGTCTTGGACATGGAAGAGGCGTTGGTAGCAGCTTGACGACGCTCGTGGGCGGCCTTGAAGGCCTCAGGCTCGTGGGCGGTGATACGGTGGTAGCTCACGAACAAGGCTGGGATGATACCAATACCGAAGAGCAGACGCCAGACAATCTCGAGACGCTGCTTAGAGTTCTCGCCTGATGGATGATCAGCGAGAGCCTGGACGATCAAATTACCGAGGATAGCGGCTGTCAACTGACCCACACCCTGGAGCGAGAAAGTGGTCGCCACACGCTTGTTACGGTCCTGAACGGAGGTCGAGTCTTCAGCAGCCGACGACGCAGCGAGTGGGTACTCACCACCGATACCAACACCAAGGATACCACGAGCAATCACCAAGAACCACAAGGTGCCGTGAGGGGAACCCGCGTAGGCAACGGTACACAAGATGCCACCGAAGATAAGGAGGAGACAGGTGGCAATCATGTTGGTCTTGCGACCGAAGACATCACCAAGCACACCGAAGAGGAGCTGGCCGATGACAGCGCCGATGATGGCAGCAGCCGAGACAGCCGACTTGAGAGAGGAGGTGTATTCCTTCTTGCCGTACTGCTCCGTGAGGATGACGTTGATCACATTCATGACGAAGAGATCGTAGGCATCGTTAAAGAAGCCGAGACCACGGACGAGGAACTTGTTCATCTTGGTCGTATTCCCAGAGGACTGGTCAGACTTGAGGAGTAGGCTGAGAATTGAAGAATGAGCAGGTTCGAATGGCGTGAGCTGGGCGCTGTGACTCGGTCAAGAGGGGGGCCTCCATGGTGACTGGCATTATCAAGGAGATCCAGTGTGATCACGAAAGCAGTAGGAGGGTGTCTCTGGCTGAGACCGGACGAGTGCGTGGCTGAGGGGGGCGTTGTTCCGGTTTCGACACAGACCTGCCCACGTCACGTACGAGACAGCCTGTCCATTCACATGTCACGAGGTTCAGGTGGTATGGTACTTGAATCTCGACTAAAGATTCGCGAATCTCCAAATGATGTGCCAGGACTAGGTTGGGAGCTGACCACCAACGAGACTTGGGGCTTAACCCACTCAAAGATCACAGACATACTTCATTGTGGAAATTGCGACGACCTAGAGCCACCGAGAGCCATCCACCCACTGTGTCTTGAGTCTCGACCCAGGACGCATAGGTGACCAACCCACAGTTCTCTTGGCGAAGGCCAAGAGCTGTTGTCGTTTTTGTCATGTCGATGCCACGCTCTTTATGACCAATCGCTACCGGGGTGGAGATCGTATTTTGACGAATAGAAATTTTGACTGTTGTGGCGAATCAACATCTCCCTAAGCTGCGTTTTGGTCAATCCTCGCTTCCTATGCCTCAAACTTCAAGTTTAATTAACGGTCCTAGATTCCATGCAATGGGGCACACTTCTCCAAGCTCGTGTAGTGTACGTAGCTTACACAGATCTTGTTGCGTTAAGTATTGAGCAGATGATCTGTGAGTACTCGCAGTACGACGGTAAGGGCACGCGTCAGCTGGACACGCGCAAGTGGGTCCAGACCAAGACCAAACACCGCGTCGACAATTACAAAAACTTATCCTTCACCACAACACGCTAATGCACAGTGACTAGTGTGACGTTGGTGCATTGGTAATGTCACCATATATCGCATGTATCAGTTTATACGGTATTTATTGAACGCATTTCGCTGGGCCGCAATAACTAAACACTCCCAAATATAATAAATGATAGGGTCCGAGCAAGAATTAAACTTCCACTTATGACGTCGCGGATGACTAGGCAAGTTATCAAATGTCAAGCTGAGGGTTATGGCGCTGTCAGGCACACTCACGAGCTTTCAATAAGCTGTAGGGCGTCTAGAACCAGGAATATTGGTAGGTATGAGTGTTGCCACAGCTTCTCGAGAGGCACACTTTTGCCACAGCTTCTCGAGAAGGCGCAAAGTTCATCGACAAAAAAGATAGCCGGAGATAACCGGCCCTGTGGATGGCTCAAACCATTTTGTTTGCCGATGCATGTTACGACTGTCTGTGGCCCACGCCAGGGACGCCCTAGTCATTGATGTCGGCGACTGGTGATTGGTACAAAATCAGATCTAATATGTCTCACTGATTGGCTGATAATTATGGTGGTTTTGTCCAATCGTCGCTATTGAGGATCTGGCTCTCGGAGAGTCAGTTCAACACCACATCAAATTCGCCAACGCACGATGACTCGTGTTGGAACTTCAATGCGTGCATGTTATGGAACGCTTGGAGTTGTATGACAGATACAGACACTTCATTCATTAGCAATTCTTACTTCAAGATTTGTTGACAACAGGCTTAAATACGTCACAGTACAACTGGTGAGTCACCCTCTTCACCGGCGGTTCATGAATGAGAGCGAAGGAAGCGGATTGGCGGTGTGCATGCCACCATTCTGCGAAGGCACGCGCTGGGTCGAGTCCACTGGCCATGCTCGCGTTGTCTCGCTCACTTGGGCTTCCTTTGGGCGGTCCAGGAACGACAGTAGCGATACCGCCATTGGCTTTGGTGGGTAGCTGAAGGCCATGCCCTGGTTTGGCGTGAGGGAAGTTGGTCGGCCAATAAAGAATGGATCATGGACACCTTGGTCGTGGTGAAACTGACTTGTCATCGCTGGGCGCTGGTATGCGAACGGCAATGGGCGGATTTCTTCTTCATCGTGTCGTGGAGTGATGCTGGGGATGCGCTTGAGTGGGTCGACGAGACGCTCAACACTGGCACGGCGACCCAGAACCTCTGCGGTGTGAGCTGGGCAAGCCTGGCCTTCGTTGTTTCCAACCATCAAGAGCATTGGTCGAGCCGAGACCGAGCCGAATGTGGAGTGAGCTGGTTGCGCCGCAGTCTGAGGAGGGTTGACCAAAAAGTCAATGCTGAGCTTTGCTGTAGCGGCTGTAGCTGCGTTCACACTGGAAGCAAGACTTGG
Source organism: Pythium oligandrum (assembly GCA_020085045.1). Classification (NCBI taxonomy): domain Eukaryota; phylum Oomycota; class Peronosporomycetes; order Pythiales; family Pythiaceae; genus Pythium; species Pythium oligandrum. Next base: position 1,859,513 of record JAHRIK010000002.1, read on the forward strand.
GGACGACGTTCGAGGAGCCTGTACGCCACGCACAAAGCGCGGACGATCATGCCGAGGAGAATCCCCCACGGACTCTGGATCGGACTCGGTCTCAACTTCGTTATCAGCATCGACGAGCTTGGAATGGGACTTGCAGCGTCCCTTGACCTGTGAGAACTTGTCGCAGCTTGGGACAATGCAGCGTCGACCTCCACCATGAGAAATGCAGAAGCCTTTGCTCTGTGCGAGTTTGGTGCATCCCTCGTTCTGGCAGCGTCGTCCTCCTCCGTGCGCGATACACAATCCACGACTCTGTGCGAGCTTGGTACATCCTGTATCTCGACACCGAGATCCTCCACCGTGGGCTTTACACAGTCCTCTCGTCTGTGCGAACTTCTCGCATCCTTCGTGTTGACACCGAGCTCGGGTGCCGTTGCTGCGCCGGGCGTTCATGGCATTCATCGCTGCGTACCACCTGTGTGTGAGCTAGAGAATCGTTTAATGACAAGATGTCGGAGGAGCTCTTCCTGCTGCTCCTCTCACCGCCTGATCCGCGTGATGGATTTCCGTGTGCGTGTGTGCATTGCTCATCCGCACGTGGCCAGCCGGCGCAGAGAGGCAGAGACCTTCTCGTGGCGCAGCGTCTCGTCAGTCACCTGTCGTTAATAGGTGGAGCGGCCTGCTGCGAATGGAGAACACTGCGTCCGCCGTGTGCGTGTGCTGGGTACGCCGGCTGCCCAAAGTCGCCAGCTGGCTTTGCCGCACCAAAAACCACCATCGCGTCATCTGTCGCATGCGGCGCGATCCAGGCGTGTACGGAAACCGTGTCCTTTCGTGCCGATTAGACGGTGGACTGTGGGGGCCGGAAAGGGCGTACGGTATACGATCCGATCCACAGCGTATACCGAGGGTGCGTGTGCGGGAAACCGGTACAGTCGCGTACACTGGAATCCCGGAGCAGCCTGTCGGGAGCCTCTCGCCGTCTTTCCTTGCTTGCGCACATGATCAGAGAGCCCGCAATACGTACAGTACTAATCAGCGACCATCAATGTGCATGTCCACCCTTGATGAGCGAGTGGAGAAGCAAGTGCAGGTTCAAGCTTTCGCACAATGACGTATATGCACATGTGGTGAGCGAGATGACAGCACCAGCTGCGTGGGAGTTGGTTGCGTCTCATTCAGAAGACATGCAATCCAAAGTCGCATGCCCATCCGCCAGGATGCCACATCGTCTCGCCATAAACACTCTAAGCGCCATGTGGACTAGTGCAACCAGCTGGGTGCAACCGCTCCTTCTCTAGTGGGGAATTCCATGCACCAGTCAATCAATGTAGGATGAGGCATTGCCGCTTGCCCCTCCTTTGCGAATTCTTTGGCGACACCCGTTCCGAACAAGCATGCTGATTGTGCCAGATCTACTGGTTTGCTTTGCCTCTGTTAGATGAGTGTGAATGACCTTGACCTGCCGAAAGTTCTGCGTGAAGGTCGAACGTGAGCTGGCGCTGACTGACGCGATGGATACATCCAGATGAGCTCTGTCGTTCCTTCCTTCGAGCGCCAGAGCGCACATAGTGGTCGAGTGACCAGGATGGCGTGCTATGCCAGCTGGTCTACCAGAACACACCAAAGTGTAGGTCGACCCGGTCATGCACCCTTGAGGTATACGGTGCACATCAACGTTTACCGACTATACGGTAGTCAGACCAATACTATACGTCACGCCAGTTTAGTCCAAAGGTCGCAGGCCGGCATGAGGAGGAGGAGCTGGGGGAAAAGGCCCCGGGTCTAACTAAATTCACGGGAAGGCTCTCTATTTGTGGCAGGCGCTATATAAAACGCCATCCAACGCACTCAATGGAGCCGCTGGGCTGAAATAGCCCCCTCGCCGCTCGGCCTGCTTGCGTTGCTGCCTGGCATGTGCTTCGCATCTGACAGTCTCAGCTCGCGGTTATTTCGGGGCGTCTCGCTCGTTTGTGGAGATTGTGCGGACCCAGGAGCTCATTTGGCCACCAGCGCACTCAACGCGGCCACTTCCACGCCTGCATGATGAATATGACGTCTTCTGTCGCCCAGTCGCGCTTTGCGGCTCAAGAGTATGACGACTCTCGACCAGTTGCGTCCTCTCATGACTTTCAGGACGACTTGGACGAGCTCTTGCTTGGACCAAATGACCTTGAGGAAGCAATGCCCTTTGAGTTGGGGTGTGATTACGCATCTGCCTTTGACGACAAGTCACTGGGAGGCAATGGAGCTTCGAGCTCACAGCTTGATAACAAGGGAACAAAACGGCAGACAATCTCAAACGGTGCAGCTTCACGTGGACACAAGCGCAAGAGCGAGGCTATTGCGTCACAGAGTATTGGTGACGACTCAGCTCCACCTAGTAAAGCATCCAAGAAAGCTAGCCCGTCATCAGCTTCGTCCACACCTTCGTCCTCCTCGTCCACCCACATCGGTCGTTGGACCAAAAAAGAGCATGAGCTGTTCCTTGAAGGTCTCAAGCTCTACGGCAAATCGTGGAAAAAGATCTCAAGCCTCGTTGTCACTCGCACGCTGGTGCAGATCCGAACGCATGCCCAGAAGTACCTTCAGAAGCAGTCCAAGTCTGCCTTGAAGAATGCCTCTGACAAGCCAGCATCATCTTCATCTAAAGCACAATCACTTGCTGCACTCACCCGAATGGATGTCGACGATGAAGACGAAGACAGTGAGGTGACTCAAGGGGCGTCTGCTGCTGCCGGTACTTCTATCTTCCGACCAATTGCCTTTCCTGAGTCTTGCCGACACTCCACGACGGTATCTTCCTCCATCTCCTCGTCCTCTGCGTCCATGCCTTCGTTCTTTCTCCACAATCAACCACATCGAACTCATGCAACGCAGTTCCATACATCCATGTCTACCCTTGACCACCTGCTCCAGGATGACGGCCCTTCGCATCACCACCAGCATTTCCAGAATCCTCATCACGGTGGGGAAGGATACCACTCAAGTCCAACAAGCACGGACGACGACCTCGCTCAGTGGCTGCACCATCGGCATCTGCCCCTGAACATCGTAAACTCACCAACCATCAAGAAGCGGCGTCTCGATGGTGCGTGGTCAGTTGTGAACCCGATGGAAGCTCTTTCTAGCACCAGCAACCACGATTCCGCCTTCAGCTGCAGTGGGAGCGCAGGAGCACACAGCCGCAACTACCAGCAACAGACTCACCAGTTCTTGGAAGCTGATTTCTTGCCTCCACTTTCTAGTCTGGGCACAAGTCCACACTTTGACCATGGTTGGCTCTAACCGCGAGGTTCAGGCTTTGCAAGCGCGTGCTACTGAAGACATTCATAACAGATTCCGCCAAATTATAACACTGACAAACCGCACCTAAATTGTGTGGTATTCCCCTCAGCTTCTACGCTCTTGATTTATACCCCGTCTTGATTCTGATCCGTCATATTTGTATTCGATACTGCTCGTCCTTGCTTTGCTTCTTTCAGGAACTGTTGCAGTGCTGTTAATCGGTCGTCAATATCGCTGAACGAGTCCATAGATGTGTCTGCAGCTAGTGCAGCGGGTATTGGACGTCTGGCGGGTGCGGCTCTCTGAGGACGCGTTTCCTTCTTCGCTTTACCATTTGACCCTCTTGATGCGGCCATTGGTGAATCTGCGGGTCGAGCGTCACTTCTGGGCGGCTTTGTCCTCCGGGCTGTGCCATTGGTACTTGCTTGAGAACGTGCCGGTGAGGGTGACCGACCAGTGCGTTGCGCAGAGCCTGCGTGAACATTTGACGACGACTTGGCGCGGGGAACTGGTGATCTGAAGCGTGAGTTTGTTGGAGTTCCACCCCCAGATGGAGGCAATCCATCAATCGGTGCACTCTTCGGAGACGCTAAACGATCAACCGCCTCACGCTGTCGCTCATACGCAACTCTAGAGCGACCACGCGATCGCAATGTGCTACGTGATGCCTTGGATCCATTCGAGTCAGCTGATGAGTATCCACCGGCTGAGCTATCGGACGTATAGCCACCGACTCCATTTGTAGACGCTGGGTTTCGCCGGCGTCTGGGGAAGGAAGGCGTTTCTTCCGTAGAACGTGTTGATCGCGATGGCGAGGGTGATCGCATGGCTCGTCTTTCTTGAAGTTTTCGTTCACGCTCTGCTTGATAAGCAGTGGGATCAAAGCGTCGAAATGGCTGTCGACGAGTTGTTTGAGTTGACGGCGATCGTCCTCGACCATTACTTTCCACGTGATCATCATCCTCTGAGTCAGAGTGGAACTGCGACGGACTATTTCTTCTGTAAGCGGTGGATGCGCGACGTTGAGTTCCATTGGTGCGAGTGGCACTAGGCTTGCTTGAGTCCACAATCTGTCGTGATCTTCGCGTTGAGGGAGTGGAAGAAGGTGTCTGTCCATTTTTGACACGAGCGATCGCAAGCTGACGTAGCAATTCCTTGTTCTTCAGCTTTGACTCTTCTAGCTCATTCTGCATACGTTTCAATTGAATCAGTGCCTCCTGCGCCGCAGCCTTGCTATCACTCTAGATTAAAGGAAAAGTGAGCAACTTCTGCCTTATGCACGAATTGTTTAGGACGCACCAGTTTACGACGGGTTTCCTGTCGCTCTTTTTCCAGAACCTGCTCATAATCAACGGTTCCGTTGTTTTGAGTGAGCTTGAGCTGTCTACGATGCATCTCTCATTAGATCATCCACCTTGTCGTGCACATTTCAACCTCCTGGAGCTGTACCCACTTGATTTCAGCTCGCAATCGTGTGATTTCAGCAGTCGAATCCTCTCGAAGTTGCTGGTAGATCTTGATAAGCTCCTTGTTCTCCTGCATGGACGCCTCCAACTCACGCTGGAGATCCAGCTGATCACCTGATCCATTGCGCTCCCTCAGATTCCGCGCGTCCCCTCCATTCTCCGCATCACTCCCACAATACTGCTGCAACGTGTTTTTAAGACAACGATTCTCCTCCCGCAGTGCTGCAATCTCCTCTTGCAACTGCGGCGCCTTGCTTTCGGTCGTCGACGTCGTCAGCGCCTGTCGAAGTCGTCGGATCGTTCGTTGCAGTGTCTCTGGCGTCGGCGTTTCGACGAGTTGCAGTGGCAGTGGGTAGTGCACGCGGTCGAATTCGACGGCGTACGTGAGAATGAGGTAGCGCTTGCTCATCGTCGACGTCTTGTCGGCTTCTGTGCCGGGCGTGTCGAAAACGGCGTGGCCGCTGCCCTGTGAACGGCCCATCTTCCGCTTGCGATACAATTCCTACACGGAAAACGATGAGAACGACACGTCCAGAATCGCCAAAGACAGGAGAAGACGCACAAGATCGGCCGTGGTGAGGAGGTCGATGAAGACGGCGTCGCTGCGGTGCGAGATGGCCGAGAGCAGCATATTGACGAAGACCGGGAAGCGCTTGAAGTTGCCGGTCTTGCGCGTCAAGTCCTCCACGTCTGCAAGTTGCCGTAGAGTGATGGTCAGCCAACATCCAATAACCAACAACCAACGTTAGTCTGTTGGTCCGTCCGTCATTTTAGACCATATTAGCCAACTTACATGTCGCCGGGAAGCGTGCCGTCCAACAAACGTACTCGGACGCTGCGTGCGGGACAGAGCTGCGTTCGCGCTCGTCGATCTCCACTTGCATCTCGAGCGTCTGGTCCGCCACGCTCACTGTCACGACGTACGCCACGCCGTGGAACGAGATGGTCGTCGAGGTTTCCATCGGATCCATCGTCATCATCCCGACGAACGCCACCGGTCGTGGTCGAGTTTGTTGGGAAATCCACCAATCCCTTGTTTCGTCCTTCCAACAAGGGACATGCGGAACACGCGATCCTGAAAGGTCGCGGACCACCGGTTCGCCACCGATACCATCGAATTCCCGAAGGGCTCATGGAAACCGCCCCATGACCGTGAAGCACACGCGCTCTACACGCCACAGCCGCAAATAGCGCCGGACGCGAAGACATCAACGGCCTCATGCGCGCGGCAGACGCGGCGGCCGAGACCGCCTCGCTCGTGGGCAACGTGAGTCCCCGTAGCGGCAGTCCCAATGGGATGAGTCCACCAAATGGCACTGGCCATCCACTGCTCGCAGGCCTCGTGACCACGACGCCCGAGTTTACCAACGTCTTGTTCTTTAAGAAGAACTCGACGCGCTGGATGCTCTACATGCTGGCGAGTGTCGGCTCCTTTGGCGTCCTGCCACTGCTCTGTATGTGGCTGCCGCAGTTGTACACGCGTCTGACCAAGCAACAGGTCACGTCGATCCAACAAGCAGACGTTGTGCTGGTCAAGAGCGAGACAGAAACGCTCACGTCGTATGACGAGTGCCCCGTGCACGTGCTGCAGGACGTCTCGTGGTTTAATTATCGCAAGAGTCGCAACTTTTTCGACCCGAAAAAGCAAATGTTCGTCAAGCTTCAAAGCGAACTACGCGAGAACTATGGAGACATTGAACGACGACTCAAGACGGGCTTCACAAACATCCAGGCGGAGGGTCTCCAGTCAATCCACGGACCCAACGAGATCGATCTCAAGCCACAACCCTGGCAGAGTGTGTTGCTACGCAAGGTGCTGCACCCGTTCTATCTTTTCCAGGTCGCTAGTGCCTTGATCTGGCTGAGCGAGGCTTACACGACGTACGCCCTCATCATTATGAGCATGTCGGCGCTCTCGATCGCGTGGGAAATCTACTCGCAGGTCTCTTCTGATCGCAAGCTTCATGAGCTCGTTCACGTCGATGCCAGTGTCAAAGTCTTACGCGACAATCACTTTCTGTCGGTTGCTGTGCATCAACTCGTGGTGGGCGACATTATTGTCGTGGAAGAAGGACTCGTGCCTGCAGATCTAGTGCTTGTCGCGGGTGAATGCACTGCTGATGAAGCCACGCTCACGGGTGAGGCCATTCCAATCACCAAGCAGCATTTGCTGCACGTGACAAGTGACACTCGTATCGACGCAAGCATCAAAGTCAAGGCCAAAGAGTGTGTTCTCTACGCCGGATCGACCCTATTGGCAGTAAAGAATGACCCTCCACAGTGCACCCGAGGGATCGTGCTTGCTACGGGCTTTTCGACGGCAAAAGGCGAGTTGTTCCGCTCGATTGTGTACCCAAAGCCGATTCATTTCCGCATCGAACGCGACAGCTACCGTTTCCTCTTCACGCTCTCGATCGTTGCAATCCTCGCCTTCGTCAAGCGACTCCTCCAGGCGTCCAAGTCAGATGTCGTCACCACTGGCGATGCTATCGTTTCGTCTTTGGACTTGGTGACGATCACTGTGCCGCCTGCTCTTCCTCTCATCCTCACGGTTGGCGTCGGCTTTGCACTTAAGCGTCTCGAACTTGCGAATATCTTTTGCATCAACTCTCAGCGCGTGAATCTCGCTGGTCATATTGACTGCTTCTGCTTCGACAAGACGGGTACCCTCTCGTGTGACCACTTGGATTTCCAGGGCGTTGACGAGTGCTCGGCCACGTCAGCGAGCTTCATGGGTCTGCAGAGCGAAGTTGATGTGCTTTCAATCAACGCTATCGTCGGTCTCGCCACCTGTCACGCACTCAACGAGCGTCACGGCGAAGTCACGGGCTACGCGCTTGAGAAAGATATGTTCCGCGCCACCGGTTACTCATTGGAGACCAACATCCATAAGCGTAACACACCCAACGCACCATTCTCCGTGCTCATCTCGTCACCAATCGGCAAGACCTTTGGTGTCGTCAAGCGTTATCTCTTCGACGCATCTCTGCAACGCTCGTCCGTGTTGATCGAGGACTTTGAGTCGGGTCAGCGTGTTGTGTACACCAAAGGCTCACCGGAAATGATCCAAACTATTTGTAACGCAGCAAGTATCCCAGCGAATTATGCGGAAAAAGTCCGCCAGTACTCGTACCAGGGCTACTATGTCGTAGCACTGGCAAGCAAGACATACCCAGTGACAGCGGATGTGCCACAGCGCGAAGCCATGGAGTGCCGCTTGAATTTCTTGGGTTTTATCCTCTTCCTCAACAAGATCAAGACCGAAACACCCTATGTGATCAGTACGCTGGAAGACGCTGGCGTGGACGTTCGTATCATTACTGGTGACAACGCGCTCACAGCTATCCACGTGGCTCGAAAGATCAACATGGAGCTCAAGTCAAGCGTTTTCCTGGTGGATCTCGACGAAAGAACAAGCAACGTTGCCTTTGTTGATGTTGATGACTTGGCTACACAGCCAACACCACAGTGGACGGCATTGGAGGCTAAGACGTTCCTCGCGTTGGCCGAGAACAATGAGCTCGCGCTCACTGGCGCGGCGCTCGAGAAGCTTCAGATCCAGATGTCCGAAAACTCGGTTTTCCTCGAGAAGCTCGTCCTCAACACCAAGATCTTTGCGCGTATTCGACCGCACCAGAAGACGTGGCTTGTGGAAACGCTCATCCGCTGCGGCAAGTGCGTGGGTGTGGTCGGTGATGGTACGAATGACTGTGGTGCGCTCAAGGCCGCGCACGTGGGTATTGCTCTGTCGGACGCCGATGCTTCGATCGTTGCGCCGTTTACTAGTCGCCAGAAGCTCATTACGGACGTCGTCACTCTGCTTCGAGAGGGTCGCTGCGCACTCAGCACATCGTTTGTCGCGTTCAAGTACATGGTTCTTTACTCGATCATCCAGTTGACGATGGCATCTCTCATGAACGACTACGCATCGCAAATGAGCAACAACCAGTTCCTTTTCGATGACTTGGTCATGGTCTTTGGGCTTTCGGTCCTCATGGTACGAACCGCTGCTGCTGAGAAACTGACTCGCGATATCCCAGCCAAGACGCTCTTTGCACCGACGATCATCGTATCGCTTGCTGGCCAGATCATGCTGCTCTTCATTTGTATCGGCATCGCCATCTCGGCTGCTAAGACCAAAGATTGGTACTGCTCGGCGTCCCATGCGCTCGAGCTGACCAAGGAGCACGCGCTTAACTCGTCCGTCGTGATTGAGCCTCCATGCTATGCGTTTATCCCCGGCGAACCTGCAGATCTCACTCAGCACTCGTACGAGAACAGTGTGTTGTGGCTCTTTGGTCACCTGCAGTACTGGATCGTAGCCGTGGCATTCAATCTCCAGGACTCGTTCCGCAAAGTCGTGTACACCAACAAGCCACTTGTGGCGTACACGTTTGTGCTCTTTATCATCCTCCAAGTGCAATTATTCAGCTACAAGAGCGAGCAAACCATCGAAAAGGTCGGTGTAGACACGAGTTTCGGCGTACTCAAACTTCCTGCAGGCTTCACAACATCGCTCTTCTTCCTTTTCCTCTTTGATCTCGGCTGTGCTATCGTGTGGGAAGTTCTCGTGGTCGGAGTGGTAGTAACGCGCATCCAGCTGCGACAACAAACAGGATCGTGGGGCTTCAAGACAACCGGTAAGGCCAAGGCGCATGCTTACGTGGCCGATCGCGACAGTCTGCTGGGTGCCAAGCGCAGCGCTAAGAAGGCACAGGATGTCAAAGGCGCCAAGAAAGCAGGTGAGGTGGTGCCGAGCGCGAGTAATAATGGCGCTCGGACAGTCTACGACGATGACGAGGATGAAGAAGAGGACGTGCTACGACGCGCAACTGAGATTGTGTACGTGGAATACGACAGCAACTAATTGGCTCTGGGTCACTAATACTCCGTGTGTCTGTCCGCTTCTAGTTGAGTCTTCCTTTTCACTCCATACCCACTCATCAGCGTGCATATAGTTCTCGGTACATTATAGATATTGGCTTTACGACACTGCTTACTGCTCTTTCTTCTCACTAGCCTTGGTTTCTGCGGCGATCTCCTGCTTACTCAGAGCCTCAAGCGCGTCAAATTCTTCCTTGGCATACTCGAGGAACTTCTTGGCGTCCACACCGACGTGTGGGTCGACGAGCACGTTCAAACCGAGAGCATCGCCGACAGACAACACAGCAACACCCAAGTTCACCGTTGGCGGAGGTGGCACGAAGCCGAAGAAGCTTGTCATCGGCTTGTCACACAGACTAAGCTGCATGGACGACATGCGTACGTTCGAGATAGCAACACTGAGACGCGACGTGGTGAACTGAATCGCGTGCTTGATGAGCCAGGCAGGCAACTGCGCTACAATGTGACTGGACGTGTACGTGAAGACCTTTTCAAGTGAGTTCTTGGCCTCATTCATGCTCTTCTGAATGAGACGCAGACGTTTGCCCGTGTCAGCGACACCGATTGGAAAGTCAATCACCAATGACGAAAATTTGTTGGCGGTTGCCTTGATCTCTTCGGTGGTGCCACGCATGTCAACAGGAATTGCAGCACGGACCACGAGGTTTGGCGCGATTGGCTCATTGGCCTCCAAGAGAGCTTTGCGCATGGCACCAGCCACGCAGTTGAGCATCACGTCGTTCACAGTAGCCTTGTAGTGCTTGCCGACGGCCTTAGTCGCGTTCACACTGTAGAGCATTTGGTACGAGAGGCGCTTGCGCGTGCCACCTGGGCGTTTGAAGAGCGTCTTCGGCTCGGGTCGGAGGAACAACAGTGCGAGTTTCCGTGTGATCACGGCTGCCGACCACAAGAAGAGCACGCAAAAGCCGGCAAACTCCTTGGCCTTGGTACCCAACGGCTTCTTTGGCTTCTTCTCGGCCTTCTTGGCCTCACGCATCTTCTGGAGCATCTTGTCGACTTGGTCCTTGTTGTCACTGAGACGGATCATCGCCATCGACAGCGACGCACCGTCACCCAAGCAGTGGTGCACTTTCCACGCAAAGTGCGTGACGTGGTCGTTCGCTGGGTCGACCAGCACGTGCATCTCCCACAGTGGCTTGGAAAAGTCCATGGGCATGTTGACGAGCGTCTCGACGAACGCAATGGGCGACTGTTCTGGTTCCAAGACGTGCGACTTGATCTGCTGGGCGGCGTCAAACTCGGGCAACTCGACGAACGTCTTGGCTTCGCCCACCACAAGCGAGCGGAAGCGCGTGAAGAATGGGTCGGTGGCCATGCGTTCCTGCAGGCGCGTCGTGAACTCCTCCGTCGTGACCTTGCCGTCGACGGTGATCACACTGACGGGGATCGACAGGTTCGTCTCGATCTCGGACACGAGCGTCGTGAGGCCGATGTTGGACATTCGACGGTGCAGCTGGCGTGGCGAGTCGGGCGAGCGCTTGAGCTGACGACGACGCGAGGACTGGAGCACGAAGAGCAGCAGCGTGACCACGAGCGCAGCCGCGATGGTGGTCGCATTGAGCTCGAAGGAGAGACTCATGATGACGAGCCGTGGGGACGAACGAACTGGGTAAACGAGCTCTTTGGTGGTCGAGGCGGAAAGATAAGTGAGACCGTCGACTGAGTGCGCACGAGTGCGTCTTGTCACGCGTAAACAAGGCAACTGTCGCTCAGAGCATTCTGGAGATCTGCGAAACTTGATGGGAACGTCGTCAACTTGGTTTGGTTTGTGGACTTTCGGTGGATTTTAGAACTGTATAATCGCATACCCGGTATTTTGGCGGTTCGTATCCGATATTTTAGGAAGAGAGCAATGTGCATACGTCAACGGATAACCGGACAAATGTCCCAAAAAACGAGGTTTTCGTGACGAAAGGGCTGGGGGATTGCACCCAAGTGCGAACTTAACGCTGATCATGACGCGCAGGACGTCACGTGGCCTTGGGCTCCAAGCACGGAAAAAGTAAACTTGTTGCTCGAAAAAGTAGAGTTGAGTTGCAGTTGGGGAGCCTGCGAGAGATCTCGCGGGTAATCATTCGTACAGTATCGAAAGCGTGGCTGCACGGGATATCTACTGTATGATCTGCATACGAAACACTACTGTCCACCCTCCACAAACGCATCGTGGCATCGCCATCAATCAAAAGTGTCGACGTCAAACACGACCAATCGCAGCCAGCTGGCTCGAAGCTGTCGACGCATACGACATCACAGGAGCTGGTTTTCTACTAAACCGTCCTCTTGAGCCCGTAACGCGACGCCAAACGCTGGAGAAAGCGCTCAACCCAAGTAGGATCCTCCGTCACATGAGGTCGCTTGACTCAATCCACATTCGCTTCTCCTATTGGTCAAAACGGTTCTTTATTTTAACCAATTATATCCTTCTAAACTGATTCCACCTCATTCTCAGACGTAATGAGGTTTTTCCAGCCAGTCGGGCCTTGAAGAGAGCTACGCGTGGAAGCGAGCCAGAGCCCGTCATGCAGCCGCCTAATGCCCATCCGCGCGGCTACGGCGCGCCCCAGCCGCAGCCCCACGGCCAGCAGCCGCCCTTCAATGGATTCCCTCGCGGCGCGCCACCGAATGGTGCCCCGCGCAGTCTCGGCGGCCCAGGATTCGCCCCACCAGCCTTTGGGCAAAGTACGTCACATGACTCACTTGAACCAAGCTTGTATGCACTAATACGCTGTGCTTGCAGACGCGCCACGTTCGGGAGGAGCGCCTGCACCCTTTGGACTACAACCTGGAGGTTTCCCAGGCCCACGAGGACCGCCGTCCGCTGGTGGACCACCCGGACACTATCCACGACCTGGTCCACCTGGTGGATTCCACGGTGGACCACCAGGAGCCCCACGCTCGCAGGATGGCGCGCCGCCTTTCCGTCCAGGACCTCCGCAGCAAGGTCCTCCATCGTCTGGAGGTGGCGTGCCGCCGATGAACCAGTTCCCACCACGAGGTAAGGAGTAGTACCCGCTTTTCGGTCGTGGATCGATGGAAGACTGACGAGGAAGGTATCATAGGAGGCATGCCAAACGCCCCAGGCCGTATGCCAATGCCAGGGCAGGGACCACCAGCGCCAGGCTCCTACAGTGGTCCGCCTGGTCCACAAGGCTCGTTCCGTGGTCCTCCAGGGCCACCAGGACAGTCGGGACCGATGTCTGGTCCTCCTGGTGGTCGCCCAGGTCCTCCGTTTGGTGGACCACCACAGCAAGGCGCGCCTTTCAGTGGTCCACCGGGTCAACCACGTGGTCCTCCAGGCCAAGCACCATTCCCAGGCGCTCCTCAGGGTCCTCCACAGGGTCCTCCAGGTCAGGCACCGTTTCCAGGCGGTCACCCTCGTGGTCCTCCAGGTCAGGCACCATTCCCAGGTGCACCACAGGGACCACCACAGGGACCACCAGGTCAGCCACCATTCCCAGGCACTCCACAAGGTCCACCAGGCCAAGCTCCGTTTCCAGGTGCCCACCAGGGACCACCAGGCGCGCATCAAGGACCACCTGGCCAAGCGCCGTTCCCTGGAGCTCATCAAGGACCACCTGGCCAAGCTCCATACCCAGGAGCGCCTCAGGGTCCTCCCGGCCAGGCTCCGTACCCAGGTGCTCCTCAAGGCCCTCCTGGTCAGGCTCCGTACCCTGGCGCACCAGGTGGTTACCAGCAGCCACCGCCACCACAGGGATACCCAGGTGCACCGCAACAGCCAGCGGCTCAGCAGCAGCCAAAGCAGCGCATTGATCCGAACCAGATCCCTCGTCCGATTGTCTCGACTGACCGTATCCAGTACGTGGCTCGTGGCCACACGGTGACGATGCCGCCTCCAGCCACTAGCGACTTTGTTTGTGTCGACGAAGGCACGTGCAACCCACGTTTCATTCGTCCAACGCTCAACCACGTCCCTAGCAACAAGGACGTCCTCAAGCAGTGTGGCCTGCCTCTTGCGGCCGTGATCTGTCCACTTGCTGAGCTCCGGGAGGACGAGTTGCCGATCCCATTGGTGGACTTTGGTCCAAACGGTCCACTGCGATGCACACGTTGTCGCGCGTACGTCAACTCGTACACCAAGTTCATCCAGGGTGGCAAGAAGTTCGTGTGTAACATTTGTGCGCTCAGCAACGAGACGCCGCGTGATTACTATTGCAGTGTGGACCAGAACGGCCGTCGTCGTGATGTCCAGGAACGCGCTGAGCTCTGTCGTGGCTCGGTCGACTACGTGGTCCCAGCGGCGTACACGTTGCGTCCACCGCAGGAGCCGATCTTCGTGTTCGTTCTCGACGTCTCGCTGTTCTCGTTCCAGACGTCGCTGGCCCAGGCGACGTTGGACGCGATCAAGTACTTGCTGCCATCGCTCGCGCAGAACCGACGCAAGAAGATTGGTATCGTCACCTTCGACTCGTCGGTGCATTACTACCGCATGGACCACAGCAAGACGATCTCGGTGGCCATGTGCCCAGACATTGATGACCCACCAGCTCCATTGCCGCCAAGCAGTTGGCTCGTGTCCATGGAGGACCCAAATGCTCAGGATCGCGTGCACGAGCTGGCTGATCTCATCCTGAAGACGTACGAAGAAGCGCCCAAGAACCAGGCCGTGTCGGGTGCCGCGCTCTCGAGTGTTGTCGATGCTCTCAGTGTCTCGGGCGGTCGAGTGATCTTGCTCCACGCCGGAGCGCCTCGTATTGGTGTCGGTAAGATTCGTCGTGAAGAAGTGAGTGGGGCGTATGGTACGACCAAGGAAGTGGACCTCTACACGCCAGAAGAGACGAACCAGTACGAAGCTTTGGCCAAGAAGTGCGCCGACTCGCACATCTCGCTCGATGTCTTCTCGGTCGCGAACCCGTTCTCGTCTCTTGCTGATATCGGACGCGTCTGTGAGCTCACTGGCGGTCGTGTTGCGTACTTGCCACAGTTTGAGAAGGAGAAGGTGAACAACCGTCACCACCTCCGCACGATGCTCCAGCGTATCGTGGATCGTGACTGTGGTTACGAGGCCGTGCTCAAGATTCGATGCAGTGCAGGTCTTCGCGTTGAACGCGCCTACGGTAACTTCTTCACGTCTCGTGCAAACAACGGTCTGGATGTCGATGAGATGGAGTTCTCGGTGATTGACCAGGATCGCTCTGTCTGTGTCACATTCGCGTACGACGAGCCGCTTGCCGAGGGCTCGGACGCGTACATCCAAGCGGCTCTGCTGTACACACGTAGCGACGGCATTCGTTGTGTGCGTGTACACAACCTGGCACTCCCTGTGGAGCCAATCCTGTCCAACGTCTTCCGATTCGCCGACTTGGATGCGACGTGCTCTGTGTGGCAGCGTGTTGCGGCCAAGCAGTTTGTGGACAAGTCGCTCATGCGTACCAACCCAGTGTCTGTCAAGGACAACCTCGTGAACGAGTGTGTGAACGTACTGTTCAACTACCGCAAGCACTGCGCAGCTTCGTCGTCATCGGGCCAGTTGATTCTGCCAGAGTCGCTCAAGCTGCTGCCTTTGTACACGCTCGCGACGCTCAAGAGCCGCGCATTACGAATGAATCTGACTGGGAACCCACCGCGTGGCTTCATTGACGTCCGAGCTGATGAACGTGTGATGATGATGGGCGTGCTGAACAGTTTGCCGGTCGAGTTCGCTGTCTCCGCCGTCTACCCGAAGCTCTATAGCCTGCACGACATGCCAGAAGACTGCGGTACTTTCGACGAAGACGGCAAGTTCGTGTTGCCTCTACAGCTGCCACCAACAGCCGAGAAGCTGGACGAATCTGGCATTTTCCTGCTGCATTCAGCGATGAACTGCTACATTTACATCGGCCCTCGTGTCTCTACAGAGCTTTTGGTTGAACTGTTTGGCGTCGAGCACGTCGACACGGCGGAGACGACGCTTGACCTCTTCGAGCGCTTCGAGAACGAGCCTGAGGACGGACTGCGAGCCCGTGTGCGTGACGTTGTCGAGTACATGAACTCGATGATGCCGATCTCGCAGCCGCTCGAGATTTTGTCCAAGAACGACTGGCGATCGAGTCGCTTTATGAGCTCGCTCGTGGAAGACCGGACGCGGAACGACGTGTCGTACGTCGAGTTTTTGGTCCAAGTGCACAAGAAGATCCAGCACAAGTTCCACGGCTAGTCCAAGGACGCCATTGTAGGAGAGACACAAGACAGTAAGGTACGAGCAGCAGTGCCTTTTTGAGGACGACTCACGTAGACGAGAGCCCGACTTTCTAGAAATCCAGAAAAACAAACATCACCTTTGCCGCAAACCGAGTGAGTGTTGTCCGTTTATGATGTATAGGATGGGATCGCTCTTGGGGTTGTTATGGAAACCGCTTGGATCTCGTCCGTTGTGTTTGGAAGGAATATGCAGAAGTAGGCGGAGAAGAAGGCCCCGATAAACGGAACGACTCGTTCAGACTTGTTCAGAACAGAATGACGCCTGACGAGGGTCGCTTGACAGTAGGAGAATACGGTGAGTTGGGCTGCTGAATTCTAGTGTCAAGGGTTTCATATCATTAGATTTACTTTCAAATCATCATACAACAAACTCTAGAAACGAAATTCTGTCTACACAGCACTTGAAGGCTCGCTCTTCTTGACGTGGGCGTGGTCGAAGAGCTCTTGGATCTCCGCTGGGGTCTTTCCGGTTGTGTCAGGAAGGAAGATGGAGAAGAAGACGATGAAGAAAGACAACGTCCCGATGAACGGCACGAACGCGTACTCGTTCAGACTTGAGGCTAAGAACGGATAGCCCACGCCGATGGTGAAGGCGCCACACCAGTTAATACACATCATGATGGACGTTCCAGTGGCTCGAAGCGACTGAGGGAACAAGCTTGTACCGACAGCAAACGCCAAAGCACCGAGACAAATGCTGAAGCTGATGACGTAAGTTGAGATGAAGACGATGGAGAGCGCGGAGACGTGGTGCACACGGGCGACAGTGAGACCGATAGCTGACAAGAGCATGCCCATTGGACCGACGATAATGCCGCCGCGGTTGCCTGTCCACTTGATGAACGGACCAGCAGCAACGGCTGGAAGCAAGTTGAACAGGTTGACGATCAAGCTCCCAATACGACTGTCTTCGATACCGGCGTCCTTGAACATGGAGGACGAGTAGAAGAAGACAGCGTTGATACCCGAGAACTGCATCGCCAGAGCGAGAAAGATCGCGAGGATGAGCTTCTTGCGGTGTTGCTTGGACAGAAGGCTTCGAATGGTCGACGTCTTGGCTGGAGTGGCTTGTTGAGTGTGATGCAGAGGCTGAAGATGGTCGTGATGGGCACTAGCAGCTTCGGAAGTCGACGAGGCTCGCTCCTCGACCTGTGGCTCTGGCGCTGGTCGCTTGATCCACGAGAGAGCAAGGTCGACGTTGTCTTCACCGTATAGTCGAGCAAGTTCCTGCTTCGCTTCTTCGTGACGTCCATGAGTCATGAGCCACGAAGGCGACTCGGCGAGGTGGTTAGGAGCAAGAGGGAGGAAGATAACGGCGAAGACAATTGGGAAAGCAGCGATGTAGCGCCATCCGCTTGAGGTCGCGGCGAAGAATGGTGTAAGACCGACGAGGAAGATGCCGCTGCCGATGGCAACGCCGTAGATACTGCCGAGTGTACTGCGGAGGTGTGGAGGAGAGATCTCGCTGACGTAGCTGTTACACGTCGCAGTGGCTGTTCCCGTGGCGATACCCGTGATGAAGCGGCCGACACAAAAGACGGGAAGACTAGGAGACGCGGCTTGGATAATGGCGCCGATGCTCATCAAGACACAGTTCAACGTCAACGTGCGTTTGCGTCCGAGCTTGTCAGCGAACAATCCACACAACAGTCCGCCGAAGATGCCGCCCGCTGCCCACGAGTTGACCACGAAGATCCACTCGGTCGACGTGTGGCCTGGGAACATCAGACACGTGCCTGGTGTGACGGGTCTTCGGTCACAGTCCGTCTTGTTGTTGAACTTGAAGTAGTTGACTTGCGAGAGCGACCAGCCGTAAAGCATGGCTTGCATCATGGCGAGGAAGGCGCTGGTGTACACGAGCTTGGTGACTTGGAGGACCTTTGGTGGCTCATCGGCTTCGTCTTCGAGGATGGGGACGGCCGTGGCCAGTGGCGTGAGGACCTGGGCGTAGGTCGTGGCGGTGCCCTCGTCCTCCGGGACGGGAATGGCGATACTGGGATGCAGCGAAGGCAGAGTATGGTGCTCTTCTGTCGACATAGTAAAGGAGACCTTGCTGATACAGGCGCCCTGGGTCTAACCACGTCACTTGTGAACTGAGGTTAGCCCACCATTAGACCACTCACGCCCTCACTGCCAAAATGTCCCATCGTCAAGTGGAGTAAGCCACGTTGGTAGAAAAAGGGCGGATTATAACGCGAGGCCTGCTGATTGGTGGATAACCGAGCAGTCGATCACGCCAGCAGTTAGGTACACGTTTTCTAGAATTTTACCGTACAAGTTCATATTTTAGGATACAAAATGACTTTGGTCATCACTACTCGAAGAGCTCCTGGATCTCGGCGGGGGTTTTGCCCGTCGTGTCCGGAAGAAACACATAGAAGAAGATGACGAAGAACGTCAGTGTTCCGATGAATGGAACAAACGCGTACTCGCCTAGACTCGCCGAGAGGAAGGGGTAGCCCACGCCGATGGTAAGTGCGCCACACCAGTTGATAAACATCATGATGGATGTGCCAGTGGCTCGAAGGGACTGAGGGAAGAGACTGGCGCCGACAGGGAACGCCAAAGCACCGAGGCAAATCGTGAACGAGACGACGTAGGTGGAGATAAAGACGATCGAGAGAGCTGAGGTGTGGTGTACCCGGGCGATGGTGAGGCCGATAGCTGAGACAAGCATGCCCGACGGCCCAAGGATGAGACCGCGACGGTTACCAATGCGTTTGACGAATTGGCCGGCGACAATGGCTGGCAAGAGGTTGAAAACATTGACGATCAGACTACCGATGCGACCGTCCTGGATTCCGGCCTCCTTGAACATGGTGGACGAGTAAAAGAAGACTGCGTTAATACCAGAGAACTGCATTGCCAGTGCAAGGACAACGGCGAGAATGAGCTTCCGACGGTGCTGCGTGGACACAAGACTACGGATGGCCGATGCCTCGGATGGAGGGTACGTCTGCTGCTCGACTTGGGACTCTACCACTGGAAGCTTGATCCATGAAAGAGCAAGGTCAATGTTCTCCTCACCGTACAACCGGGCAAGAACATCTTGGGCCTCGTCGGGTCGTCCACGAGCCATGAGCCAAGAAGGTGACTCGGCAAGATGCTTCGGCGCAAGCAAGACAAAAACAATGGCGATGACGATCGGGAAAGCAGCGATGTAGCGCCATCCGCTTGAAGTTGCCGCAAAGAATGGCGTGAGACCGACAAGGAAGACACCTGTGCCAATCGCTACAACGTAGATAGTGCCGAGGACGCTGCGGAGGTGTGGAGGAGAGATTTCACTGACGTAGGTGGTGCAAATCGCCGTCGCTACACCGGTGGCAATACCCGTGATGAAGCGACCGATACAAAACACTAGAAGAGTCGGGGACGCAGCTTGGACGATTGCGCCAAGCGCTATGATAGCGCAGTTGAACATCAGCGTACGCTTGCGGCCGAGTCGATCGGCAAACAACCCACAGAGTAAGCCACCGATGATACCGCCAACCACCCACGAGTTGACCACAAAGATCCACTCAGTGGATGTATGACCTGGAAACATTAGACAGGTCCCAGGCGCGATCGGGCGACGGTCGCAGTCGACCTTGTTGTTGAACTTGGAGTAGTTGAGTTGAGACAGCGACCAGCCGTACAAGATGGCTTGCATCATGGCGAGGTAGGCGCTTGTGTAGACAGGGTTATTAACCCGAAGGGTCTTGCTTCCGTTATGAAAGACAGGGACGGCCGTGGCTTGGGGCGTGAGGAACTGAGTGTACGCTGCATCGGTCGTTGGAGTGGTCTCATCGTCCAGGATTGTGATCGAGACACTGGGATGGAGTGTTGGGAGTGTTGGCTTGCGCTCGAGTGAAGACATGTTGCAAGGAGGGAGATAGTTGGCGAATGAACACGTTGATACACCAAAGCAGGACTGAGGTGTTCTGTCTCAAGTGGGGCGTGAGGATGACGTAAGAGGTGGCATGTCACATTCCGAAGATCCCCAGTGATTATGACAACGGTGTACCTCGTTGAAGCGAAGAAGCGATTTCATTGGCTGATCCCAAACACCACGCCTACGCAATCGTGCAAGTTTACCTTTGCTCATTCGGTGGTTTGGTACCCATTCGGGTGGTGTTTCCATCAAAAACCACTGGTGAGACGGTGAGTTTCGTTAACTGTCGCAGCTCCACCGCCCCCCCCCCCCCCCCGTACAGTAAACACACTTGACATTGGCTGAACGAGCCGTTGGGCTGTTGATGGCACGTCTACATGGTTCATTGGTCTTAAATACGTTGTATACAGAGCTCTAGTGACGAGATATTCTACTCAAACCGCACTGGCTTGCTCCTTCTTGAGGTGTCCCGGCTCAAAGAGCTCCTGGATCTCCGCTGTGGTCTTGTTGGTTGTGTCTGGAAGGAACACGTAGAAGAAGAGGGCGAAGAACGACAGAGTCCCAATGAACGGAACGAACGCGTACGCGTTTAGACATGCCGCCAAGAACGGATAGCCCACACCAATCGTGAATGCACCACACCAGTTGATGCACATCATGATGGATGTGCCCGTGGCTCGCAACGAGTCAGGAAACAGACTGGTGCCGACAGCCACCCCCATGGCACCGAGACAGACAGTGAACGTGACGACGTAGGTGGTGATAAATAAGATGGAGAGCGATGAGATGTGGTAGACACGAGCGATCGTAAGACCAAGGGCTGACAAGATCATGCCGCACGGCCCTAGGATGATCCCGCGTCGATTGCCGATCCGCTTGACGTATCGCCCTGCTACCATGGCAGGGATCAGGTTAAAGAGGTTGACGATCAAGCTACCGATGCGACTGTCCTCGATGCCTGCGTCCTTGAGGATCGACGACGAGTAGAAGAAGACAGCGTTGATTCCGGAGAACTGGGTCGCAAATGCAAGAGCAACTGCGAGGATGAGCTTCTTTCGATGCTGCTTGGTCATGAGACTCTTGAGAGGAGAGGGCTTGGCTGGAGCGATTTGCTGCTGTTGCCGCTGAGGCTGGACATAGCTCAGATGCACAGGGCTCGCGGCCTCGGACGTGGATGAACTACTCTCGTCGAGTCGAGGCTCTTCCACTGGAGCCTTGATCCATGAGAGTGCAACGTCGACGTTCTCCTCGCCGTAAAACTGCGCGAGAACCTTTCTTGCTTCATCATGATGACCGCGGGTAACCAACCACGTGGGTGACTCGGCAAGATGCTTGGGTGCGAACTGAGCAAACACGATAGCGACGATGATCGGGAAAGCAGCGATGTAGCGCCAGCCTGTTGATGTACCCGCAACGAATGGCATAAGACCCACGAGGAAGACACCACTGCCGATTGCCACAGAGTAGAAGCTTCCGAGTACCCCACGAATATGCGGAGGAGAGATCTCGCTGACGTAGGTATTGCAGACGGCCGCCACAACGCCACATGCAACCCCCGTGATAAAGCGACCGACGCAGAAGACCAGAAGAGTAGGAGATACTGCTTGCACCACAGCACCAGTCGCGATGATGGCGCAGTTCAGCATCAACGTGCGCTTGCGGCCAATTTGATCGGCCACGGGTCCACAGAGCAAGCCACCGAAGATACCACCCACAACCCATGAGTTGACCACGAAAATCCACTCGGTGGACGTGTGGCCTGGGAACATGAGGCATGTGCCTGGTGTGATTGGTCGACGATCACAGTCTTCTATGTTGTTGAACTTGGAGTAGTTGAGTTGAGACAGCGACCAGCCGTAGAGTACGCCTTGCAGCATGGAGAGATACGCACTAGTGTAGACGATCCGGTTGACTCGAAGCGCCTTGGGTGGCTCGATGCTTCCGTCCTGAACGATGGGGATTGTAGCATGCGGTGTGAGAGCCTGCGTGTACGCTGCGGAGTACGCTGCCATGGTCCTTGGGGTGGCCTCATCGTCCTGAATCAAGATGGACGCTCTAGGATTAAGTGCTGGTAATGATGTCTTGCGCTCTCCTGCAGCCATGTTGACAGGATGGAGCTTATTGGCAAGTGACCGAGTCCATGCCGGCGCGAGATGAACTGCTCTGTCGTATCTACTACTCGAATACGACGCCTTTGGTGGTATGCCACATTGCAGATGATACTGAACACTGATGGCGAGTGTTCATCCTGTTGAGACGACCGCGCCGTATCATTGGCTGAGCGAAAAAACGCATGATAACGCGTCGGGCAGGATACTCTCTCGTGACAGAAGAGTCCACTGTGTTGTAATGTAAAAGTGAGCAACGACGAACGACACTGTGTCAAGAACGTGTCGTTCGTCGTATTGTTCAGTGCGTACTTGATCTGACTGGACGATATGAGTTGCAAAAGCACCAATGGGTTAACATCGTGATGGACGTTTGCAGAGAGTACTTGGATCGATGGCAAAGCCGACTGCACCCAGGCAAATCGGGAAGGAGACGACGATCGAGAGAAATCTGAGACGAGGGAGCCTCGCGCAAGTGTGACTAAGACCTCGGGTGGGGAGCAAACCGAGTGACGATGGCACTACGCCGATCGCCTCTACAGTGGTTGGTAACGATCAAACCTCCAACGTCTTTGTCTCTCATAGTTCCTGTGTCCAAGTGCGCCACTCGAGATACGGAGTTCTATTCAAATAGCACTCGAAGACTCGTCCTTCTTCACGTGCTCGTAGGCAAATAGCTCCTGGATCTCTGCTGGCGTCTTGCCTGTCGTATCCGGGAGGAAGGCGTAGAAGAATGAAATAAACAGCGTCAGGGTACCGATGAAAGGTACAAACGCGTACTCGTTCAGACTCGATGACAAGAACGGGTAGCCCACGCCGATCGTAAAGGCGCCACACCAGTTGATAAACATCATGATGGATGTACCCGTGGCTCGTAGTGAGTGTGGAAAGAGACTGGTGCCAACTGCAAAGCCAACAGCATCAAGACACAGAGTAAAGGCAATGACGTACGTAGAGATGAAGACGATCGAGAGGGCGTAGACGTGATAAACACGAGCAACGGTGAGACTGATGGCGGAGAGAAGCATCCCCGAGGGTCCGCCGAGGATACTGAGACGGTTGCCGATGCGCTTGACGACAGCACCAGCAACAAGGGCCGGCAAGAGGTTGAAGAGGTTGACAATCAAGCTGCCGATGCGACTGTCATCGATGCCTGCGTCCTTGAACATGGACGAAGAGTAGAAGAAGACGGCGTTGATGCCCGAGAACTGCATGGTCAACGCGATCGCAATGGCCAGAATGAGCTTTTTGCGATGCTGCTTGGACACAAGGCTCTGAATCGCCGACATCTTGGCTGGAGCGACTTGTTGTATGTCATGTAGAGCCTGGAGAGGAGCATGGAGCACAGGACTTGGCGTGCTGTTCGTCGGTTCGGGAGCAGGTCTTCGAATCCATGAGAGTGCGAGATCGACATTTTCTTCGCCGTACAGCTGAATCAGCACCTGTATTGCTTCGTCGTGGTGTCCATGGGTCATGAGCCACGTCGGCGACTCTACGAGGTGCTTGGGGGACAATGAGAGAAAGACAACAGCGAGAACAATGGGGAAGGCTGCGACATATCGCCATCCACTCGACGTCGCCGCAAAGAATGGCGTGAGACCCACTAGGACAACACCACTGCCGATCGCCACGGCGTAGACACTGCCGAGGACACTGCGGAGATGCGGAGGCAAGATCACGCTGACGTAACCATTACACGTCGCCGTCGCCGTTCCTGTTGCAAGGCCCGTGATGAAGCGACCAACGCAGAAGACAGGAAGACTGGGAGACGCGGCTTGGATAATAGCACCGACGCTCATCAAGACACAGTTTAACGTCGACGTGCGCTTTCGACCAAGTCGATCGGAGAAAAGGCCACACAACAGTCCACCAAAGATCCCACCAGCAGTCCACGGGTTAACCACAAAGATCCACTCGGTCGAAGTGTGACCTGGGAACATCAGACACGTGCCTGGTGCGATCGGACGTCGCTACAGTCCGCCTTGTTGTTGAACTTGACGTAATTCACTTGCGAAAGCGACCAGTCGTAGAGCATGGCTTGCATCATGGCGAGGTAAGCGCTCGTATAGACGAGTTTCTTGACTTGGACGATCTTGGGTGACTCAACAGCTTCGTCTTGGGCAATGGGGACAGCTGTGGCCAGCGGGGTGAGGAACTGTGCGTACGCTGTGGCGCTGTCATCGTCTGCGATGGGAATCGAGATACTGGGACGAAGTGTTAGGAGTATCCTTTGCTCGTCTGCTGGCATTGTTACTGGAGACCGATCAATGGCGAATGAACAGGTTGATACAGGCGCCGGAAATCCTCATTCGGGTGTGATCGAGCGCCCCATCGTCGGGTAATAAGCAAAACACACCAGGATCACGAGGCCGATCAACCAGTTGACCGCGCCAGGCGGTTTGATTGGCGGAGAACCAGGTCTGCGATAACGCAAACGAGTGAGTTTCGGCTCTGTTTGTGTAGAAAATGGCCACTTACCTCATCAGCTATGACAAGCAGGTGATGCTTCCTGGGTTTTGTGGCTCGTTGGACTGATCATGGGACCTTTCGAGTCAAAAGAGAAGGGCTTGGAACGTAACGCTGGCCACTTGTGTCTGAGCTGCCGTTGCTCTCGCTGGTTGTAAGCATCAGATCCACAAGGGAACTGCCGGTCGAATGACGTCGGGCGATAGCAAACACACGAGAGGAAGAATGAACAAGCGCTTGATACTATAACACATTGGATCTGTTTACTTACATCGCGTGGAAGTTAAGAAGAGGGCGGCTGGGGACAGTAGAGTGTTCTCCCAGTAATAATGGGTCTTCTTCTAGTGCTGGAAGAGGCCTTGGATCTCGACGCTGGTCTTGCCGGACGTCTCTGGGAGCTTCTTGGTCATGAAGAAGACGAAGAACGAGAGCACTGCGATGAACGGAAGGAACGCGAGGTCGTCCAGCACGTCGGCAATGTATGGGTAGCCGACACCGATCACGAACGTCCCGCACCAGTTGACAAAGAGCGTGAGGGCGATGCCGTTGGCGCGGAGCGCGTCCGGGAACAGATCGGAGGCCACAGCGAACGCGAGTGGCCCCAAACTTAGACTGAAGCCAGCGACGTACGTGGACATGAAGACGATCGAAAGCGCCTGGACGTTGATCAGCAGCGCGATGGTGAGACCCACGGCAGAGAGGAGCATGCCCACTTGACCAGCGATGATCATTTTGCGATTACCAAAGCGACGCGCGAGGACGCCAACGACGAAAGACGGCAAAAGGTTGACCATATTGACGATCAGCGATCCAACGCGATCATCCTCGACACCTGCGTCCTTGAACATGCTGGAGGAGTAGAAGAAGACGACGTTGATGCCGGAGAATTGGAGCGCAACCGACATACTCAGTGCCAACAGCGTCTGTCTTCGATACTTGGTGGAGATGAGGGCCTTCCACGGCGGCGGCGACGAACGCTGCGCGTGGCTTTCGAGCTCGGCGGTGCTGCGTTCCGACGGCTTGGACGTACTGCTTTCATCCGCAGTCGTCGTCGGCGTCGTCTCCATCCATGTCAAGGCGGTTGCAACGTTCTCCCATCCAAACAACCGAGCGATCTCGGCCTCCGCTTCTTCGCGCCGTCCCTTGGCCAGCAACCATGACGGACTCTCGGCAAGATAGCGAGGTGCTAGCAATAGAAAGACGCCAGCGATGACGATAGGAAAGCCCGCGATGTACCGCCATCCACTCGCCGTGTTGGCAAAGAAGAACGAGACGCCGACCAGGACAATGCCCGTTGCGGTGGAGAGACCGTAGCAACTGCCGAGCATACTACGCAGATGAGGCGGCGCGACGTCGTTGATGTATCCGTTGCACATGGCGGTGGCAAAGCCCGAGGCGAGTCCCGCGACAAAGCGTCCGACGACAAACACGGGCAGACTCATGGACGCGGCTTGGATCGTCGCGCCGGCGATCATAAGCGCGCAGCTGACAAACCACGTGCGGCGACGTCCGAACGCATCCGAGAGCGACCCACAGATGAGACTGCCGACGATGCCGCCCACGGTCCACGCGTTGACGGCGAGCGTCCACTCGGTCTTGGAGTGTCCTGGGAACATCAGACACGTGCCGGCGGCCACCGGTCGCGAGTCACAGTCGTCCTTGTCATTGAACGTCGAGAGATTGAGTTGAGAAAGCGACCAACCGAACTGTGCCGACTGCAGGAGCGCTAGCGCAGCACTCGTGTACACGAGGGCGTTGACACGGATGGTAGTGGGCGTTTCCTGGGCTTTTGGCGTCACCACGGGGACGTAGAAGCTGGGAATTGCAGGCGACGGAGACAGCGGCAACGCCATGATGGCGGTGTGCGCAGATACACAGCACGTGAGCTCTACGAAGCGAATGCGCGAGTGGTAACGACGCCATCGGACACGGTCGGCCGTTGCGTGATGGCGAAGGTTCAAGTGGGTCTGATTGGTCGAAGCTGGGACCTGTCAGATCCGATCTCTCGCATAGGTCAGCGCCATCTGACAACCACTAATCAACGGCTTGTCTAGGTTTCAAGACCTCTGACAGTTGATATAAGTTATTGATTGTGCGAAGATCGACTCGAATGATTGCTCGATGCAACACATCGCAACGCAACCCAGTTGCCTCGTTGTGGACAGATGAGTCGTAGCTTAACGACGGCTAGGCTAGCAATGGGTCTCTTTTAGTCTAGTTAAGCGTCTTGGCCTTGCGTTTACTACGGAAGATGGCCAGGATCTCGTCGTCCGTCTTGCCGGCGGTCTCAGGAAGGAACTTGATCATGAAGAGACCGAAAAGCACCAGCAACACGATGAATGGGAGGAATCCGAGGTCTTCAAGAGCGTCCGCGACGTATGGATAGCCGATTCCGACGGTGAGAGAGCCGCACCAGTTGGCAAAGAGACAAATGGAGGCACCCGTGGCACGTAACGAGCTAGGGAACACGGCGGACACGATCACAAAGACGAGCGGACCGAGCGTCACGGAGAACGCCGCGACGTAGATGGCGGTGAAAACGATGGAGGCAACCGAGGACTCGACCAGCAAGGCCACAGTCATTCCGACGGCAGCGGCGAGCATGACGCCGTGGCCTGCGATCATCATCTTGCGGTTGCCGAAGCGAGTGCTCAGCACACCGGCGAAGAAACTCGGGAAGAAGGCGAAGAAGTTGACAATGACGTTTCCAATGCGATCGTCGTCCAAGCCAGCGTCCTTGAAGAACGAAGACGAGTAGAAGAAGACGGCGTTGATGCCTGTGAGCTGTTGACAGAGAGCCACGACGATAGCCACGATGGTTTGCATGCGATAGTCTGGTGAGAAGAGGAGCTTCCATGGATTCTCTTGGACGGTGGATCCTTCCGAGCTCGTCTCGTCCTTGATGCTTCGACCATGTTCTTCGAGTTCGACGCTTTCATCACGCGCAGATAAAAGCCACGAGAGGGCAACGTCCACGTTCTCTTCACCAAAGAGACGAGCGAGTTCACGTTCAGCTTCTTCCTTGCGACCTGTGGTCAGCAACCACGCCGGACTCTCGACCAGGAACGACACTGCTCCGACTAAGAAAGCACCACCAATGACGATAGGAAAGCCACCAATATAGCGCCATCCACTTGACGTGTTGGCGAAGAAGAAGGTGCAGCACACGAGCATGATGCCAAGACTAACAGCAGCTTGGAAGTTGGCGCCGAGGCGGTTGCGCAAGTGAGGAGGCGAGATCTCGTTGATGTATCCGCTTGGCACTGCGGTGCTAGCGCCCGAGGCGAGACCAGAGATGAATCGGCCGACAGTGAACACTGGGACACTCGATGATGCTGCCTGGATCACACCACCGACGATCATAATCGCTGCGATGGTCATCATGGCCTTCTTGCGTCCGAAGCGGTCCGAAACTTGGCCCGAACCGAGACTACCGATCATACCACCGACGATCCACGTGTTCACGACCCACATCCAGTCGCCCTTGGAGTGGCCAGGGAACATCAGACACGTGCCTGGGCGAACTGGACGTGCATCACAATCGGCTTGGTTGTTAAATGTGGAGAGGTTGACTTGCGAGACAGACCAACCAAACTGCATGGGCAGCAGAAGTGCGAAGGCAACACAGACGTACAGAATAGAGTTGACGCGGAGCGAGGCATACACCGAGGTATCATTGACGTCCTTAGCTTCCTCTGCCTGTTTCTGAGCAGTTGGAGACGCAGCGCCGTTGAAGGCGCTTGACGGTGATGAAGACTTGGGCGTGGAGACGGTCATCGCGACGAGGGAAATCGATGAATGGAGGCGAGACGGAGGGAGGGAGCGATACAATAATGCTGTATTATACCCCGCGCCGTAATGTACATTTTAGCGACAGCACGAGTGGACGAGAGCGTCCTGGATGAGTAAGCGTGATGTCCATCGAAAGCACATGTGCGCAAAACGTCACCCAATTCTGCCTTATCGACCAAGAGACCAGCCAAGTTGACGTTCGGATCGCGGTAACTGATCCAAAGACGGAGTTGGTGCGCGCCAACACGAGGAGGTCGCACCGCATAGGGCGCGAAAGACTAAACGGCAACGGTTAGACTTTAGTCCAGTACATTTACACTGTTGACAAGGACTAACCTTTTAAGATGAATACTATGTATCAAGTGTGAGTGTTTGTCGAGTGAGTCAGCACATTCGGATCAAGTGAGTCATGGATTAATGGGGGATGACAGTGGTGATGGATTGCTATGGTAACAGGGATCTATTGGGGTTTAGTGGTCTACTCGAGGGCCTTGGCTTTGCGCTTGCTACGGAAGATGGCCAGGATCTCATCGTCCGTCTTGCCGGCGGTCTCAGGAAGGAACTTGATCATGAAGAGACCAAAGACAGCCAGGAGCACGATGAATGGGAGGAATCCGAGGTCCTCAAGAGCGTCTGCGACGTATGGGTAGCCGATACCAACAGCCAGAGTACCGCACCAGTTGGCAAAGAGACAGATCGAAGCACCCGTGGCACGCAGCGAGCTAGGGAACACGGCCGAAATGATCACGAAGACGAGCGGACCGAGACTGACAGCGAAACCAGCGACGTAGATGGCGGTGAAGACGATGGAGACCACGGCGGACTCTACGAGCAAGGCCACCGTCATACCCACAGCAGCGACGAACATGATGCCGTGGCCCACGATCATCATCTTGCGGTTGCCGAAGCGAGTGCTGAGAGCACCAGCGAAGAGCGTTGGCAGCACGTTCACAATGTTGACGATGATGCTACCGATACGGTCATCATCAAGACCAGCGTCCTTGAAGAACGACGATGAGTAGAAGAAGACGGCGTTGATACCAGTGAGCTGCTGGCTCAACGCCACGACGATAGCCACGAGGGTCTGCATGCGGTAGTCTGGCGAGAAGAGCATCTTCCATGGGTTTTCCTCGCCGATGGAGCCTTCCGAGCTCGTCTCGTCCTGGTTGTTTTCACCATGCTCAAGCTCAACACTCTGGTCACGAGCCGACGAAAGCCACGAGAGGGCAACCTTGACGTTTTCTTCGCCAAAGAGACGAGCGAGTTCGTGCTCAGCTTCTTCCTGACGTCCCTTGGTCAACAACCACGCTGGGCTCTCGATCAAGAAGGACATGGCACCGAGCAAAAAGGCGCTTCCGAGGATGATAGGGAAGCCACCAATGTAGCGCCAGCCGCTCGACGTGTTGGCGAAGAAGTACGTGCAGCCGACAAGAATGATACCGACGCCGACAGCGACCTGGAAGGTTGTGCCGAGACGGTTGCGCAAGTGAGGAGGCGAAATCTCGTTGATGTATCCGCTTGGGATCGCCGTACTCGCACCCGAGGCAAGACCGGCGACGAATCGGCCAACGGCGAACACTGGAATGCTCGACGAGGCCGCCATGATCACGGCACCGACGATCATGAGCACCGCAGTGATCATCATGGCCTTCTTGCGGCCGAGGCGATCAGACACCTGGCCAGAACTGAGGGAACCGATCATACCGCCGACGATCCACGTGTTCACAACCCACATCCACTCGCCCTTTGTGTGGCCAGGGAACATCAAACACGTGCCTGGGCGAACAGGGCGCGCATTGCAGTCGGCTTCGTTGTTGAAGGTGGAGAGGTTGAGCTGCGAGACGGACCAGCCGAACTGGACTGGCTGGAGGAGCACGAGGGCGACACACGCGTACAGAATCGAGTTGACGCGTAGCACGCCGTAGAGGGAGGCGTCATCGCCATCCTTCGTCTGGACTGGCGGCGTCATTGGCTGCGCTTGGGCAGCTGGCGACTCGATGCCTTCGAAGGCGACGGTGGGCGACGCAGCCGTTGGCGTGGAGACGGTCATCGGAGAAAGGGAAATTCAAGACTGGCAACGAGGGGCAGAACGCTCGTGCTTTTGCTCGATGACGTCGACGACATGACCGGGCGAGGAGGCTGTTGCAAGCACGAGCTGACGCTCGCGTGGTCGCTGTGACGGAACGTCAACGTCTTGAGTGGTGGAGAGCGTGTGAGCAAGCGGGCGTCAGTGTCGCATGCAGGAGCTGAATGCGTGAGTCAAGGACAAGAGACCTTGCAACTTGATCATTGGAGATGGATAGCCTGCTCAAAGCAATCGCTGTATACGAGAGGTGTGAGTTATCAGGTCTCACGGCCCATACCTCTCAAAGTCCATACTCAAAGGGTTTTTGACTGGCCAGGGGCTCCGCAGAGCCAGAGATCCAGAGAGCTTGCAGCGACGAGGATAACGTGTGCGGTAAACCAGAGTGCGCAGGGTTTATGGCGCCCTCGGCCGCGTGGCTCTGTGTACCAACGCTGACGTCGGTGGTTTTTCTGCTTGGTGCACTGGATCTTTTTGAACCTAGGGTGGTGGTAACCACCGCAGGTGATTGACCCAGACAGAGCGCAGCCGCCGCGCGTGGCGGCCCACCTTCAAAGAAACGTAGGGATGAGCTGTCCCATGCACCTTTACTTCAGAATCTGTTCTGCGACCCCATTTCCTACCACCGGCTACTGGGTTTTCGATCTAGACCGATCTTCGCGACGGGCTGTCTGTCGGCTCGGACCTGTGAGACATCTCGTCCATCCAGAGTGGAAACTAATTAGAAGATACGTGAATTCTGTGAGTTAGAGCGACTGTTTTGAGTCGAGCTAGGGTTCTCCGGCCTGGTTTGAATCGAGGACCCGCCTGGGGATCTTGGATACAAAGCCAATGCATTGGGACGACAAGGGCAAGTGGTAGCAGCTGCGACACTTACTTGTCACTCACTGCACTTCAAGGGCCTTGCGCTTGCGACGGAAAATGTCCTGGATCTCCTCGCTTGTCTTGCCCGCCGTCTCTGGGAGGAACTTGAACAAGAAGAAGCCAAAGCCCGCGAGCAAAACGACGAAAGGAAGGAACGCCAAGTCGTCCAAGGCGTCCGAGACGTAAGGATAGCCGACACCAATGACGAGTACGCCGAGCCAGTTGACAAAGAGACACAAGGACGTACCACTGGCACGAAGAGCATTTGGGAACATAGCAGTGAGGACCACAAACACGAGCGGACCGAGCGTGATGGCAAAGGCGGTGACGTAGAGCGCCGTGAAGACGATCGAGACCACTGGCGAGTTGGCCGAGAGAGCGACCATGATGCCAACACAAGAGAGCATCATCACGATGTGACCAATGAGAATCATGCGGCGGTTTCCGTAACGCGTTCCCAGACCACCAGCGAACAACGTTGGCAAGACGTTGACCACGTTGACAACCATACTACCGATGCGATCGTCACTGAGACCAGCATCCTTGAACATTGCCGACGAGTAGAGGAAGACAACGTTAATACCCGAAAGCTGCTGGCCGAGCGAGAGCATGAGGGCAATGATCGTCTGCTCACGGAACTCGGCAGAGAAGAGCGCCTTCCATGGGTTACCAGCCGATTCAAGGTGCTCCGCGATGGCGTTGCCTTGTTCAACCGTGGAGGCCGTGTTAGACTCCACTGGGTTCAACCACGACATAGCGAGCTCGATGTTGTGTTCACCAAAGAGGCGAGCGATCTCGTGCTCTGCCTCTTCGCGACGACCCTGGTTCAAGAGCCAGACAGGGCTCTCCACCATAAACTTGGTCGATCCAAGCAGGAAGAGACTGGCAAGCACAATAGGAAAGCCACCAATGTAGCGCCAGCCGCTCGACGTGTTGGCAAAGAAGAACGAAGAACCAACAAGAATGATAAAGAAGCAGAGCGAGATCTGGTACATGGAGCCAAGACGGTTGCGCAAGTGTGGTGGCGAGATCTCGTTGATGTAGCCGTTTGGCAGCGCGGAACCAGCGCCGGAAGCTACACCAGAGATGAAGCGGCCGATAGCGTACGCCGTCAGACTAGGAGCTGAGGCCTGCACGACCGCACCAATGATCATGATGATGGCGTTCATCATCAACGCCTTCTTGCGTCCGAAATGGTCCGAGATCTTGGCGCATCCGATACTTCCGACAACACCACCAACGATCCAGAGGTTCACGACCCACTTCCACGAGCCACTGGAGTGGCCAGGGAACATCAGACAGGTACCGGGTGCCACTGGACGCGCGTTACACGCATCTTCGTTGTGGAACGTGGAAAGATTCACTTGTGAGACCGTCCAACCATACTGCATCGGGTGCAACAAGGCCAGACCCACACTCGTGAAGAGGACGGTGTTAACGAGCATGGACTCGTAGGTCTTCTCGCTTGGTGGCTCTTGGTCGACATGAAGCGGCGGCGTCTGTGGGATCGGCGACGAGAGACTGACAAAGTCGGCGACGGGCGTTTCGGCCTTGGTGGCCGTGAAGCTGTGTGGCGCCATGGTCGATTGCGAAGTGAGACGCTGGGGGAGGCCAAGTAGTCGAGTGCGCTGCCTGACCGCTATCTCTCTTTCTCAAGGAACGAGGGGGAACGCGCAGTGGATGGTGGAGAAAGACCGGGCTATGGCGTGATCCTCGGTTCAAAAACTGCCCTCCGTGCGTGGAAAGAAGCAAACTTCAAGCGTGGATGAGTCGCCGACCTGCCAACGCCGTGGCTTCTCTCGAACATAATCGCGCGCTCGACGGACGCCATGTGCGTCGACTAGTGTACGTTGTACGAGTTTACAAGTTTACAGAGGGATAGACCTGTTCCAAATGCGGTCTAAAACAGAAACTGAAGTATGCTTTTCCAGATTGTATGTAATCTAGAAGGCGAAGCGCATCCAAGCGGATGTGCCGACATAGTTTGTATCGGACTTGATGGGAGTCGTAGAGTAGGGCAGCGGCCGATCTCGCAATCCCTCGACAAACCATGCAGAGACGAGTCTGGTCTCAGGCTCAATCCCGCACTCTGGTATCCAGTGCCACACTGTCCCGCTCAAATCGAACCACTCGATTACTGCAAATGTCTAATACCGTCAACACCGGGTCCGTCAACGAGATCCAGAGGCACGCAGGTTGCTGCTTGCGGGAGGCTTGCGCATTCGGACGCAGTCTCCCGCAAGCTGTTCTCTTCTGATCCTGCTATTCCACGAATCACTGCGTCATTACCCACCGCCTCATCCATTCCCTCCGCGTCATCGGCGATTTGACATTCACTATACCGTAATCTACCCGTATTGTAGCCTCTTTAGACCCAAGTACTGTATATTACTGGTATAGTAGCCCCTTTGTTCTAATACCGGTTTTGTCGTCGGTAACTCAGGATCTGGATCAAGCCCAAAAGACAGAAATGACGCATGGAGCACCAGCAGCGGCGGATGTGCGCGTCTCGCACGCGTCCACGACCCATTCTCCGTCTCTCTACGTGAACGAGGAGCTCCAGCGACGTGTTAATGAGAGAGTGACGGTCGCTGTGGTCGGCGCAGGCTTCCTGGGCCGCTGTATCGCCCTGGATCTCTCCATGTTGGGCGTCAACGTGGTGCTGTACGACAAGAACCCGCAAGTTGCCTCGGCAGTGCGTTGACTTGCGCAGTTATCCTAACGTATTGACTCGTGCTGAGGTTGCTGATGTGTTTGTGTAGCTGTCCGCGTTCGCCTACGAGCAGTTGAACCCAATGCTGCATCTGGGATATGTGACCAAGAGCATGCTCACGCGCGCTTGCCATCACGTCCGCGTGGTCTCTGATCTTCACGAGTGCGCGAACGCCTCGCTCATCATCGAAGCTGTACGTCCGTATGACGAGGCATGTACTAATTCTGATCTGACAGCGAGCGGTTTTCTAGATTCCGGATGACCTCGGCGCCAAGATCGAGCTCTTCCGAGCTTTGGAACGCGTCTGCTCGTCGTCGACTCCCCTCGCGACGAGTACGATCACGTTCTCGGTTGAATCCATCCAGTACGTACAGATCTGCCACTCAAGAGGGTCTTTATCTAATCCTCTTTTGCTGTAGACAACAGCTTTCGCATCAAGAGCGATTCCTTGGCGTTCGATTCTTCCACCCGTGTGTCCTCGTGTCCCCAGTTGAAGTCTCAGTGGGACCAGCGACAGCTCAATGCGCGGTAACGTCCGTTGTCCAGCTGCTTCGTTCGATTCAGAAGATCCCTCACCGAGGCCCGACCAAGCGCGTGCTCTCCAACCGTGAAGTGAGCGCGTTCCAGTTCAATACCGCCGTGCGAGGACACTTTTACCACGGTCTCCTCGAGCCAAAGGCTCATTCTCTGAGCGACATCATCACTCCAGCAGATGGACCGCCGCTTGTCGACGAAAGTGAAGAGCTCCGCGGCAGTACGACAGCTCTCTGACGAGCTTTTTGGGTGGTTAGCTGGTGGTGTGTCTATGTTTATGCCGTTTAATTTTATGCGGGACGTTGGACGAACAGCGTTCAAACGCTTAGTGCAGTGTCATCATGTCGGTTTGAGGACGGCTAAGTTTGATAATCGTAGGCGCTGCTCCGCTCCGGTTTTATCATTCGGCGTTCCAGCGTCTCAACG
Organism: Pythium oligandrum; assembly: GCA_020085045.1. Classification (NCBI taxonomy): domain Eukaryota; phylum Oomycota; class Peronosporomycetes; order Pythiales; family Pythiaceae; genus Pythium; species Pythium oligandrum. The sequence goes on from JAHRIK010000002.1 coordinate 1,894,206, forward strand.
TTCTGTCTCTTTCTCATGACTACGATCACACCCGCGCCAGCAGGCTGCTGGCAGCAGCACCCAGACGACTACCAAGCACCCAAGACATCCGTCTATCATCAACGAGTTCTTCTTTTTCGTCCAGCCGCAACTGGAAGCATTCCCTTCGAGGAGGCCTTCGTCGGATCGCACGATACATCTACGGCGTTGGTTCCCAGTCTCCTCTCGAAAAGTTTCACGACTACAATCAGTATCGTCAGAATGTCAGCGCCTGGCGTGTCGTCGCAGTGCTCTCGTTTACACCGCTCGCATCACTCTTCACGTCAGTGATGCCTACGTTTGTTCCGTTGCAAGATCCAAGACTCGGGTTATCCCACAACCCAGGCTTCGTCGGTCATTTCCTCCTGACGGCGTATTCCACACGACGTCTTCACGTATGGGGACGTCTTCGTCATCTCTCTCATTGCCACTGCCTTCTTTGTTGGAATCTTCTTGGGGGTGGGACACTTCTGGCGTTTTCCCGTACCATTCACGTGGGTTTTGGCGCTCGCTCCGTGGATGTCAAGCTTTTCACTCGCTCACGTGATTGTGCTGCGTCGTCGATCGTTGAGCGCTGATTATCGCGCGCGTCTACTGGGTTGGTTCCCCTCCATGATGTTCCAAGTCTCCCAGATCGTCATCTATCCGTTGTGCAGCGCTGCGTTCGAAGTCATGAGCGAATGGCAGCGTGTGGGGATGATCTTTATCTCCCCTCTTCTCCGACGTGTGGTCAAGCGCACCGCTCATATGATTGTTCGAAGGTTCACATCTGATTTTGAGCTAGTCGCGGACGAAGCGAGCTCGATAGAGGTCTCGTCGTCGATCTACCAGGCAATGATCATGCAGACCTCTCCGAGCGCACTCTCCACTGCGGTAATCATCGGCTTCGATGTTGTTCAAGGACTTTCCTCGGTCTTGTACTTCATGGACAAGCGATGAGTAGTACCTCCACAGAGTATTATTGCGACTGCGTCCGAAATACTCAATCGAAAGCAATAGGTGACGAGCCTGTCAAGCACCGAGTCGTTGCGACCACATCGAACAGTTGGGAAGATGTTGAAGTGCGCTGACTCGGTGCGGTCCCCAAGGCTTGTCAATGAATCCAACGTGGTTCCCAAGGTCATTGCAGTTCGATAAGCGCGTGGAAAGAACAAAGGTGTGCGCTTGTCGCACGCCGACGAGCAGATTGTAGTTCGCCACGCACTCGAGATTCTGAATGCCGCTGAAGTAATCTTGTTGGTGGAATACCTCGAAATTGCGACCCCGACTGTCTGCTGTTGCTTCATGATCATCGCGGCCCAGTTCGACTCGGCCAGGTATAACCCACGCATCAGTGTATTTTACCACAACAGCCAGCAATCGCTCGCAGCTGTCGAGAACCTAGGACTGTACATTGTTTTGCAGTGTCTGAGCATCGTGGCGATGAACTGGGTCATGTGGCGGCGCTATGGACTGTCGGCGTCGACGTTTCTGTCGTACGTTCTCGAGTGTCACGCTGCTTCGATCCAGGGCAAAATGATTGGGTGGTTCGCTGTGCTACTCTACTTCCCAGTGCTCCACTACGGTATGTAACTTGGCGAAGGAGGGGGAATACCATGTGCCCACTGACTTGTTCGTGTGTTCCAGGAGCCGACTTCAAGTTTAAGTTTGAGTTTGCGCCAATCGATCCCTGACGAATCTGAACTTCAACACAACAAGTTTAGTCCAAATGGTGGGATGAGTGTACTGCGCGTCGGACTCAACAGTGACGGTTCTTAGTTGGCCAGACGGGTCTAAATTTGTTGGTCGCGCTCGACACAGCGGAACTCGACCGAAAGACTCAGTCTCGCCATACCGCTTCCGTTCGACGATGACTGCGGTTGTGCCGTTCACTGCCGCTCCACCGACCGAGCAAGACGTCCGCACGGTCGCTCGTCGTTCCTCTCGGTGGTCGAAATGGACGTCGTACTTGTCGCTTCGAAAAGGATTCCGTATCGTTGCACCAGTTGTATTTGGATCCATCACACCGCACTCAGTCGCTGTTTTCCACGACTACGAGCAGTATCGAACGAGTGTCAGCTCCTGGCGCATTGCAGCTGTGCTTTTCTTGACACCAGTATCAACACTCGTCACGGCAGTGATCCCAGCGATGGTGACACTGCAGGACCCTCGTCTTTGCCTATTGCAGAATCCAGGCTACTTTGTGCACCTTTACATCACCGGCTTCTTCACGCTTCTTGGTGGAATAATCCAAGTTCGAGGCGTGACGCGAATACCACATCACACATTTACTCACTTGGACGTCTTGATGATCGCCATCATATCAGGGGTGGTATTTGCTGCATATTACGTGGTGACGGGGTGCTTGTGGCGCTTTCCCGTGCCGTTTAGTTGGGCTCTGGCGTTCGTACCCTGGTTCTCCAGCCTTGCATTCGCCTACGCCGTCGTCTTTCGTCAACGATTACTACGTGACAAGGACCTCGCCCGACGTTTGCTCGCATATCTTCCGTCACTCATTTTCAAGTATCTCAAATCATGATCTATCCTCTTTGTAGCGCGGCTTTCGAAGTCATGAACCAGTGGCAACGTGTGGCATTGGTATTTTGCTTTCCGATTCTCAAACGAGGCGTCCGTCGCGTCGCTCGCCTCATCGTTCGTCGGTTCTCGCGAGAGTTTGAGGGCTTGACGGACGAAGTGAGTGGTATCGAGATCTGTTCTTCCATCTACCAAGTCATGATCATGCAGAACGCATCGACTGGGCTCTCTACTGCGCTGATCATTGGCGTGGATGTGCTCCATGGCATATCGACTGTGTTGTACTTCATGGACAAGCCGTCAGTGGTACCCCAGCGACGTATCATATCTTGTGCGGTGGAGATTCTACGTCGACGTGCGTGGTCGATGGACTTGCCAAGCCGGAAAAGGTCGGCTGCACTTCTTTCCACTCAATCTCGAGATGCTTCTGCGCACCTAACTGAAAAAAGCGTCCCGATTACAAAGGCACCACCGCTTTTCAAGGCCCGTAGCAGCACCAACAGTCTTCGGAAACGTGAAGTGAACGACAAGATCGTCGTCCGCCACGCCCTTGAGATCCTCCACGCAGCTGAAGTCATCTTGATGGTAGCGGAGGGGACCTTGTCAGCGACTAATTTTGTCGAGAGCGTCTTAGCGGAGGGGACCTTGTCAACGACTAATTTTGTCGAGAGTGTCTTAGAACACTGGGTAAGCTCACGCTCTCCGTTCGCAAGAGAGCTCCATCATGACGACCATCGCGCCACTGGAGTCTTCCCCTCATGCAAAGCTCCCCAGACCAAACGCTGAGACCAGACGGACGACGCTCCGAGCGCGCGTTGCAACGATCACCTCCTACGTCTTTGGCACGTACTCGTCCTTCTCGATCGCCAAGTTTCAAGATTACGAACAGTATCGCCGGAGTGTCGGCCCGTGGCGTGTGCTGGCCGTGCTGACGTTTTTTCCTGCCCCAGCGCTCATTACGTCGGTGATACCGAGCCTGATCCCTCTTCAAGATCCCCACCTTGGAATTCTACGGAACCCAGGCTTCATTCAACATGTCGCCACTACCTCGTTCCTGAGCTTCTTGGGCGCGAGTACACAAACACGATTCGTCACGGGCATCCGCAGTGACATATTCACGAATCAGGATGTTCTGGGCATCGCTGTGGTTGGTACAGCATTCTACGTGAGTATGTTCGTCGTCGCTTTTGGGTATCTCTGGCGATTTCCCGTACCGTTCACATGGGTTCTTGGCTTTTCTCACTGGTGTATAGGTTTTGCACTGGGTTTCTGCCTTGTATTTCGTCATCGTTTACGAAATCAAGTGTTGCGGAATCGACTCAAAGCGTATATTCCGTCCATGCTCTTCCAAGTCTCTCAAATCATCATCTACCCGCTCTGCAGCGCCGCATTTGAAGTCATGAACGAGTGGCAACGCGTGGTCTTTGTCTTCTTCTTCCCACTCCTGAAACGGATGGTGAGGATCGCATCGCGGCGAGTCACTCGACAGTTCTCGTCCGGTTTCGAGCACGCAGTGGACGAAGTCGGAAGTACCGAAGTGTGCGTTGCCATTTACCAAGCCATGATCATGCAAAACACGCCATCCACGTTGTCCACGGTGCTGATCATCTCTGTAGATGTCATCCAAGGCATGTTCTCCATCTACTACTTCATGGACAAGCGCTCGGTGGTACCTCAGCGCGAAATCGTCACCAGAGCAGCCGAGATTCTCACACAAACAGGCTGGCCAGGCAGCGACACGAGCAAGGAATCGACTGTCTTCCGCGTCTCCTCGGTCACCAAACTCACAGCGTCCACGACGAGCATCGTCCCCATTTTGGCCAGCTCCACGGCCAGTCTAAGTACTCTTCTTGAGGAAGAGAAGCAGATCGTCGGTCATGCACGTGAGATTCTCCACGCCGCCGAGTCAATTTTGCTCGTCGAGTTCATCGAAGTGGCAATTCCGACTCTCATCGGCTTCTTCATGGTTATCGCGGCCCAGTCCGAGTCGGCGCTGTACAACCCAGCTCTGTGTGCCTTCTATCGCGACCCATCGCTTCTCAAACCCGCGATGCAGAGCCTCGGATTGTACACCATCCTTCAAGGTCTCAGTATCATCGTCATGAACTCGGTCATGCGCTGGCGCTACGGTCTCTCAGCTCCGACACTGCTGGCCTACGTCCTCGAGCGCCACGCTCTCTCGATCCTGGGCAAGACGGTCGCGTGGCTGGCCGTGCTCCTCAACTTCTCCATCGTCCACTACGGTAAGCATGTCGTTCTGAGCAGCCTAGTATGGTTAACTGAGTGAGTGACGTGCGTCTTAGGTGCCGATTTCAAGTTTGAGTTCAAGTTTGCAACTTTAAACCTGTGAGGTCCAACCTCGATCACGTCGATGTGGCGCAAAAGGCGTGGATCGAAAACTTCTCGGAATAGACTGCGCGCGACGGACATTCTGCCAATCCGTTCGCGTCCACCGAGGGATTCATCGGTCGCGCCTTGACGCAAAGTGACCGTTCTGTTGCCGTGCGCATGTTGAAGTGCGGCGTTGGCAGGCTTCGATTGGTCGTTAATTCCAAGTCCGAGGTGGCAGCGTTTGATTGGTCGAGCAAAGTTCAGGCAATCCGACTAAAGTTCGCTTCAAGGATGGATCGCGTTCTGACGAATGGTCTTGAGTCACCGGACGTCATCCCCCGAGGGTCCAAGGTCTCATTTGTCGATTCGCCATGGCTCCCAACAGTGTTATCCGTGGCTCGACCGTCTCGCAGGAGGAGACAGAGGCCTATGCTCCTCTCGCATCCCCTCAGAAGGTCTCCGTCGAGCCTTCGGTGGTCGCACGGGCGATCCTCTTCATGAGTGTGGGACTCTCGCTGCTCCACCCCATGCAGTACGGCTGGTCCGTCTCACAGGTCAATCTTTCGACGTTCCACAATGACGACGACTGCAATGCCCGACCAGTAGCTCCTGGGACGTGTCTGATGTTCCCAGGACACTCGAGTGCGTCCTGGAAGTGGGTCGTGAATCTCTGGATCGTCGGTGGAATCATCGGAAGCCTAGGCTGTGCGCGTATCTCGGACAAGTTTGGACGCAAGAAGGCGTTGATGCTCAATGCGCTCGTGATGATTGTCGGTGCTGTGATCCAGGCCTCAGCCTCGAGTGTGGGCGTCTACGCTTTCGGTCGTTTCGTCTCAGGTCTAGCGTCCGGAGCTGGCTCAGTGCTCGTCAATGGATACATCAACGAGATCTCTCCGCCGCACTTGCGCAACCTTCTCGGTGCCTTGTACCAGAGTTTACTCGGCATTGGCGTCATTCTCGTGGCTTCGTCCTTCTTCTTCGCCGACACATCGAGTGGCTGGCGTTATATCGGTGGGTTCCCGATCATTTTTGGTGCCGTGTTCCTCCTCGGTGCTCCTATTTGGATGGTTGAGAGTCCTGCCTGGCTTTTGACCCAAGGCCGTCGTGATGAAGCTCGGCAGGTACTCACGCGTCTCTATGGTCCAGAGAGTGTGGAGCTCGCACTTTCGTGGCTCGAATCTTCGCAGGAAGTGGAGGAAGGAGAAGAGTCTGAAGTGACCGAGGCGCCAGTCAATCCCTGGAAGGCTCTCGTGTCACCCGAGGTCCGCCAACAAACGCTCGTTGCCATCATGCTCTCGATCAGTCAGCAGATGTCGGGTATCAACATCGTCTTCTTCTACTCGTCGTCCATGTTCAAGGACGCTGGGCTCGACGACGACCGAATCGGTACTATCATTGTGATCATCATGAGTGTGTTGCCGACGTTCTTCTCGGGTCGTCTTGGCTCGCGCATCGGAAATCGTCGCGTGATCATCGGGGGGCACATCGGAATGATGCTGGCGGCGACTGGTATCATCATCTCGCTCTCGGTCAGCTCGCCAGTGATCTCGATCGTCTTTACGGCGCTCTACGTCGCGTGCTTCGCACTCTCGTTAGGCCCATTGGTCTTTGTGATCCTCACGTCGATCTTTCCTGACTGGCTCCGCTCCAGCGGCACGTCATTGTGCCTCTTCATCAACTGGCTCGGCGCTCTCGTCATTGGTATCGGTTATCCATACGTCTCGGACGCTCTGGACGACTTGGGCTTCCTCCCATTCGTCATTTTACTCGCCGGCTTTGGCTTGTTCATGCACAAGTTTCTCCCTGAGACCGCTGGCAAGACGACCGACGAGATCCAGTCCCTGTTCCGACGCGAACCCGAGACAACCAAGTAGACAAAAGCACACTTGAACATGATAGAATATCAAAAACCCACTCACATAGATTGCCTTTAAACCCCCTCGACAGATTTCTATGCCGTACTGTCAGTGGCGAGGCGGAGGATGCTCGTCAAATTTAAAGCGAAAAGTAAAGTCCGTTCCTACGCAACACATTAAGTCCCTGCCAACTACAACCAACACGAGAATGCCAAACGTAGCGTACTGAATGAGCGTAAAGTGTAGAATGAGCGGCAGCCACGGGATCATCGTGCCCTGGATCGAGTTGCGATGACGCTCCAACACAAACGCCAGATGATCCAGCGCAAAGATGCCATAGCGATGCTTCATCACATAATGCATGACCACACAGGAGAGTCCTTGCAGCAACGAGTATAGCTAGATGGACTGTAGAGCGCTGCGCAAGCGATGCGGATCCTGATAAAAGGGTGCGATGCGAGGGTTGTAGTGAGCCGAAGGCAAGAGCGACGCGACGAGAAAGAAACCGCTGTTGATAACGGGGATGATGACTTCGAAATACTCGACCAGCAAGATTCGCTCGACCGAGTCGGCGATGCCTCGTGCTGCCACAACCACGGGTTCATTCTCAATCTTCCTCTTACCTCCTGTCGAAACACGTCGCGAACTGGAGTTGACAGAAGCTGCAGCTGGGACGATTGGCGATGGCCTTGGTTCATGCAAACGACGAATGGCAGTCGCCACGATCTCGTCACGAGGCACGTCCAAGCACCGGCCATGGTGATCCAGAAACACCCTGATCGAGAAGAGACCCATGTTCACATCCAGACCCATCACCATGACCGTACTCGTAGCCGACAGAGATGCACAGATTTCGATGCCACTGACGCTGACTTCGGCATGGAAGTCGCCGAGGTGCTTGGAGTTGCGATGTAGCAGTTGCTTCATAAAGTACTTGACGACTGGGAAGGACAAGATGACAATGACTTTGCCAGTGTCGTTAACGTGATCGTAAAATACCGAGAGTGACGGGTAGACGATGAGCTGGATAGACTGGATAGGTAGACAGACTCGATAGGCGTTTAAAGCCTCACGGAAGATGGTGTTGTGCGTAAACTTGCGACTTAGTACCAAGACGAGTGCGAGGCCGAGTGAGATGATCCACGGTGTTGCTACAAGTGCCAATTGGAAGGGGATCGGATACACAATAAACCTCACGACCACGTAGAAATCAATACACTGGAACACCCCAGAGAGCGCAGACACCACCACGATTTCGGCCATTGACATGACGTCGCGAGGGATCGATGTGGCTTCAGCGAGGTTGATCAAAGTGCCGAAAGATGTCGCGAACATGAGCCAGAACGCATGGGCGTAGTATCCGAGGTTGGGACCCAAGCGCGGGTGCTGCAAAGGGAAGAAGGTTGGCACAATCGCTGCCACGAGGCCGGGGAGCGGTGCGACCAACACGACAAGTACCTTGCGCCAGTACGCAGTGGAGGCAATGTATGTGTCCAATGCGAGAAACTTGGATAGTGAGTATGGCGACGGTGTGGCTATGGATCTTTCGTCAGATGCGGAAGAGGACGTACCCGTGTGTCTCGACAACAGGTCGGCATGGCAGTGACGATGAAGAATAGCAAAGTAAGTGGCGCTGAACTCCGTCTCGATCACCGACATTGCGAAAATAAATGCTTCAAAGCGCCAAGTTTACGACCTGGTTGCATTGTCCAAGTCCAAAATACACTTGCAGTCTTGTAAAGAATCTGCCAGGCAGATTAACTTCAACTTGTGTGGCTTCGTGAACATTTCCACCTTTAGATAATCAACCAGGAGGCACAGACTCGTCGTCAAACTTGAAGCGAAAAGTAAAGTCCGTTCCTAAAGCATGTGCATTCACGTCAGTCCTTGACAGCAACACCCCGAACGAGAGTATCCAACCAGCGTACCGTATTGGATGAGCGTGAAATGCAGAATCAGCGGCAGCCACGGGATCATCTTGCCCTGGATCGAGTCACGGTGACGATCCAACACAAACGCCAGATGATCCAGCGCCGAGATGCCATAGCGATGCTTCATCACATAATGCATGACCGCACAGGAGAGTCCTTGCAGCAGCGAGTATAGCCAGATGGACTGCAGTGCGTATTTGAGACGGACATGGTCGTGATAGAACGGCGCGATGCGGGGATTGTACTGCGCGGAGGGCAACACAGAGGCTATAATGAGAAAGACGCTGTTGACGATGGGAACGATGACCTCAAAGTACTCGACCAGTAAGATCCGCTCGACCGAGTCGGCAATGCCTCGTGCTGCTGCAACCACTGGCTCATTCTCAATTTTCTTCTTGCCTCCTGCTGACACACGTCGCGAGCTAGAGGTAACAGGAGCTGCAGTCGGAACGATTGCAGAAGTCCTTGGTTCATGCAAACGACGAATGGCTGTTGCCATGATCTCATCACGAGGCACCTCTAGACACCGACCGTGGCGATCCAGAAATACCTTGATCGAGAGGAATCCCATGACTACATCCAGACCCATGACAATAATCATACTCACGGCCGACGGTGACGTCTGTAGGATCATGGACTGATACAGAGATGCACAGATCTCGATGCCACTGACGCTGACTTCGGCATGGAAGTCGCCGAGGTGCTTAGAGTTGCGGTGTAGCAACTTCTTCATAAAGTACTTAGCAAAGGGGAAGGACAGGATCACGAGGATCTTCCCCGTGTCGTTGACGTGGTCGTAGAGCACTGAGAGGGACGGGTAGACGATGAGCTGGATAGATTGGATAGGTAGACACACGCGGTAGGCTTCGAGCGATTCACGGAAGATGGGGTTCTGCGTGAACTTGCGACGTAGCACCAAGACGAGCGCGACGCCGAGGGACATCATCCATGGTGTGGACGTGAGCGCGAGTTGGAAGGGGATCGGATACACGACGAACTTGACGAGCAGATACGAATTGAGGCACTGGAACACGCCGGAAAGGGCGGAGACCACCAGGATTTCGGTCATTGAGAAGAGCTCGCGAGGGATCGACGTGGCTTCCGCAAGATGGATCAACGTGCCGAACGAGGACGCGAGCGTGAGCCAAAACACATGAGCGAAGTACCCCAGGTTGGGACCTAGACGAGGGTGCTGCAAGGGGAAGAACACCGGAACGACCGCCGCTGCGAGACCGGGGAGTGGTGCGATCAACACGACGAGTACCTTGCGCCAGTATGGGGTCACAGTGATGTACGTGTCCAATGCGAGGAACTTGGATAGTGAGTATGGCGACGACGCGGATACGAGCGAGACGAGCGACGGACCGGTGGCGAGAAGAGGGCGTACACGTGTGTCTCGACAGCATGTTGGCATGGCGACGACGACACGGAGAGTGGCGTCTGATCCGCCGCACATGGCGAAAATAAACGCGTCAAAGCGCCAAGATTACCGTGTGGACGCCATGTTGACGTCTAAAATACATGTTGAGCAGTCCGTTAGAAGGCAGCGGTCGCGTCTTCAAGGACGATGTCGTAGATGGTCGTGATGAGCACAAGCATGTTGCGTTGGGTCGAGTCGTGATGGCGTCCTGACGCTTGTATCAGCACATCAGAGGGTCACGACGATGCACAGTGCGAGCCGGACGACCGAGGCGAGGACGTAATGGAGAGACGCATGCGGAGGCTCGTTGCCTCTGTACGCGTGATCCACGCGTAGGGCCGACGTGGAAGCTAAGCAGGCAACTTGGTCAACAGATACGGCGACACCATGGGAAGAGCGAGTGCAGCGACGGCCGCTTCCGCACCACTGGCTCAACGCGCTTGCGTTGACAATGTGGTGGCATGGTACGCAATTGCGTCGGACGGGTAGGAACACGAGCGGCATGGCGGAAACAAATGCCGGAAGCCACGACCCTGACCCGAGTTCTGGGCAGTCCTGGCTCAAACTACGTAGGCTTGAGCGCTCAAGGGCCTCACACTCCCACTAATTAACACACGGCGCGTCGAGTGAGCATGTTTTCATGCGCTGAACCGGCATATTGACGTCGGGAAGGCATGTTGACGAGGTGCTTCCATGGCCTTCCGCCGTCGGAGGTGGCTTCGGAAGTGGCCCAGGTGGGTACTTCCTGGTCTGTGGCAGAGTATGTACCGTCTCCCAGCAAGATCCGCTTTACTGGTGGCACCAGACTGAATGGTGGTGGTGGATTACGTGCCTCCAAGCACGCCAGGGTGTCAAGTCGCCCTCACGGTCTTTCCACCAATCGCATCGCAAGGAATATGGAAGAAGCGCGTCGTTTCCACCAATCATCGCTCTCCTCCGCGCATCTATTCTCTCCAATCCGCCGATTGATGGGGTAAGCAGCGGCCCCCTCGCATCTGAGTCGGCGACCCAGATCCAGATCCATTCGCTTTTCCACCAATCGTTTCCCCCCAAGACCCCTTTTCGGCCAATCATCTCTCTCTCGAACTGGTGGCTCCGAGCGCTTTTCTGCGAGGGGAGCTCCTCGCCTTGGGTTCATGGACTCTTGGCGCTCGATGGCTCATTTTCGATTTCGAGGGGACCCGAAGAGAAAAGAAACAAGCTACGATGGCGGATAAGAAGCAGCACTTGTCGTTGGTGGTGTGCGGTCACGTCGATGCCGGCAAGTCGACCACCACTGGTCACTTGATCTTCAAGCTCGGCGGTATCGGTGAGCGTGAGATGGCCAAGCTCCAGGCCGAGGCTGATGCCAAGGGCAAGTCGTCGTTCGCCTTTGCCTACTACATGGACACGTGCAAGGAAGAGCGTGAGCGTGGTGTGACCATCCAGTGTAACACCAAGGAGTTCTTCACCGACAACTACCACTACACCATTGTGGACGCGCCAGGTCACAAGGACTACATCAAGAACATGATTACCGGTTCGGGCTGCGCCGACGCTGGTCTCATCCTTGTGCCAGCCGAGAAGGGTGGTTTCGAGGCTGCCATCGCCAAGGCCGACCCTAAGATGGGTGTTGATGAGGGTCAGACCCGTCAGCACGCTCGTCTCCTCTTCCTTTTGGGTATTGAGCAGATCATCGTCGGTATCAACAAGATGGACTCGTGCGACTGGTCGGAGACCCGTTACAACGAAATCAAGGACGAATTCGTCAAGATGTTGACCCAGATTGGTTTCAAGCCAAAGAAGGTGCCAGTCATCCCATACTCGGGCTTCAACGGTGACAACCTTGTTGCCAAGTCGGACAAGTGCCCATGGTACAAGGGCTGGAAGGCCAACATCAACCCAACGACCGCCGTCGAGGGTTTCACCATCTTGGACGCTCTTGACAAGCTCTTCCGTCCTCCACAGCGTAACCCAGAGGCTCCTCTCCGTCTCCCAGTGTCGAACATCTACAACATCAAGGGTGTTGGTCAGATTATCTGTGGTCGTGTCGAGCAGGGTACCGTCCGCCCAGGTGACATCGTTGGTTTCGCCCCATCGGGTCTCCGCGGCAAGAAGGTCTTCCAGATCGAGCAGCACCACAAGCAGCTCGCCTCGGCTGGTCCAGGTGAGAACGTCGGTATGTCGATCAAGGGTATCGGTAAGGACGAGAAGGTTGAAGTCGGTGATGTCATCTACAACGAGAAGGAAGGTATCCTTACCCCTGTCAAGTCGTTCACCGCTATGGTCTTCGTCCAGGAGCACCCTGGTGTCCTCAAGAAGGGTTACTGCCCAGTTATCTTCTCGCGTACCGCTCGTGTCGCTTGTCGTATGACCGCCATTAACTGGAAGATGTCCAAGAAGACCGGTAACGTCAAGGTCGACAACCCTGATGAGCTCTCGCAGTTCGAGCAGGCTGAGGTCGTCTTCGAGCCAACCTCGCTCTTGTACCTCGACACGTTCGACAACTGCCAGGGTCTTGCCCGTATCGCCGTGATGGACTCGAACCGTCTTAAGATGTTGGGTAAGGTCGTTGGCGTTGAGTACAAGGCTTAAGCGCGAACGTCGGCATGAAGACTCGCGATGTGTGTCCCCACTTGGCTGGTGTGGATCGTCATTTAGTTGTTTGAACGCTTGGACTTTGCGTCTCGGTGGTCGCGCTCGAAGCTAGATGGGTGTGTATGCACAGCCAGGTTTCGTATGCCTTCTTTTATCGGCCAGGTTAATTTTTGCATAGAAAATGACCTTGTGACCTTCTATCCCATTGGTTTCCATTCATTCTTTTGGTTGTCGTGCATACACAGTGTAGCTTAACGTGTTGTGTCGAGGCTTCCAAGTCCCAGGATTCGTTTTCCGGCTTTTTGTTTTAGGTAGTCACGTGGTTAGGCATTTTTGCATGATGAAGCTGTTGGCGTCGTCTTGATGGTGTTTTGACAGCATCTGAGATTCCTGACGTACTTGAACGCGTGCAGACAAATCGAGCTTCCGGTGGTCGGCATGATCGTACTGTAAAGAAGATATCTCCTCATCTAGAGATCCTTGGGGTCTATGCTGACCATCAATCGATAGCTCCCAAGCCCCTGCATCGAGTGGCATCGTTAACGCGCGCTTGGCGGCGGATGCCGTTGCATAGCGAGCTGTTGCTTCCGTCGCCTTCCGTCGTCATCTTCTCGACTGTGCATAGAACACCATGCGACGGAAGTATAAGTCCTCTTGTTGGGTCGGGTTCCTTACGGTTTAGCCTACAAACCCAAACCCGTAAACCCGTCGAGAAAATGCGCGCCAACTCACATCTCAATAGAAGATGTGCAAGAGGGCTTCCTCTCATTCTGCATTTCACGCTGATGCACTACGGTGAGTTTCAATTACACGACGCAACGGCTAACTTGAATGCTCACACGTGTATTGCTCCGTTTGTAGGCCCAGATTTCTCGTTCCGCTTCCGCTTGCAGGACGATTCTTGGTGATCTGCTCGTGTTAAAGTCAATTACGCTCGTACAATGTCGCTTGCTATTGCGTATGAGCGCTGTCTTTGTGACTGTGACTGTTTACTGTAGAGGCCACAATCGCACACAAGAGCCGTTTGTCGACGACGGAAATTGAATCTTTGCCGTGGTTGACCTATTTCTAGCGCACCGGGAAGCCGTGAATACGGTGCGTCTTGTCTCGTCGCACAACTGGTGACCGCCAACTAGCCAACTGACCCACCATTTCTACCGGAGACAGACACATGGGCTGGTTTACTTACAATCGCGCTGTCCAGGTGACTCCAAACGGACCCACACTTCCACCCGAAGCCAAGCGGGCGAGTACTCACAGCAATACCGTGCGAGCCTCGTATTCTGTCGACAAGTTCCTCGCCATGCGTGCGTATTGTCGGACTGTGACGCCGTGGCGGATGGTATGGACGTGCTCAACGCTTGCCTTTCCAGCTCTGTTCGCTGCCATCATCCCCACGTTCTTCCCGTGAGAAGGTATCACCGTTGGATACTATTTGAATGGAGTGAGCATCATCTTCTCTACGTCTCTCGGTGCTTTGCTCCACTGGACGGCAGCCACCGACTTCACCAGCGCCGATTTCTCGTTTCGCGAGAAACTGGCCATGTGCGTAGTCGCAGTCGTGATCAACGTGCCAGGGACGCTGCTGATCTACTCGTGCTGGGAGTTCCCCGTGCCGTTCTCCTTCGTCATTTTGTCACCGCTCTTCTTCTTCAACCTCTCGTTCGCCCTTGTGGTCGTCGTTCGACGGCGTCTTTGGACACATCCGGTCTTCAAGCGCTCGCTCGACCTGTACGGGGCGTGTATGAATCTCCAGGTGGCACAGATCATCATCTACCCAGCCATCTCCGTGCTGTACGATAAAGTGGGCAACACTCAAAGGATACTGCTCACGACCTTCTTCCCTATCATCAAGTACGGCCTCAAGCGACTGATCAAGCGTGCTGGTAAACGACTTGGCGAGTATCAAACGGTCGTAGCAGTGAGCGGTGTCGAGATCTGCGCGTCATTATATCAATCCATGATCATGCAGACCGTGCCGTCGACTGTTGCGATAGGGATTATCATGGGATTGGACGTCGTGCAGGGGATGCTGGCGATCAAGTTCTTTGCCGATCGCCATGTCGATCCATCTGTGCCACGGGACAAGATCTTCGATGAAGCAGAGAGTGTATTAACGACGAAACCCGTCGCGCCGGACGCAACGACGGCTAAGAAGTATCAGTCTGACAAGCAGCTCCGAGTACGTCACCGCATCGTCACCCACGCTCTTCAACTCGCCAACACAGCGGAGTCGATCCTTCTTGTCGAGTACTACGAAGTCATCGTCCCTATTGTCAATGGATTGTTCCTCCTCGTCGCTGCTCAGTTTCATTCGGCTCGCTATAACTCTCGTATCGCCCCGTTCTACCACGATCGCGACCAACTCGCCAGTTCACTCTTCTCGTTGACGCTCTACTCTCTGTTGCAGGGCTTGTCGTGCGTGGCGATGCACTTCGTGATGAAGTATCGATATGGCGTCTCTGCTATCGCACATTTGTCGTTCGTATTGGAGCGGTATCATCAGTCGATTCTGGGCATGATGCTCGCGTGGCTTCCAGTGATCCTGCATTTTACTTTGATGCACTATGGTGAGTCCGCTACTTCCTATCCGATTCCACGCAGCCACTTACATGTGCTCTACAGGCTCGGATTTCACGTTTCGCTTTCACTTTCAAGACGATTATTGGTAATCCCGAGGTATGTAGTGCACAATTGCTGTGAGATAGCTGTGATGCTTGTCGGATAACGCTCGGTTTGCTTTGGGCCGTCCTATTTCCAGCTTTGAATGGAACGATTTACCAAACCACTTCAAAGAGCCAAAGCCAAACTTGTCACGACTCCTTGCCTAAGAACCAAGCGAATGGACAGGTGCTTTCAACGTCATACTGCTCAGGTCGCGCCGAATGGACCGACGTTATCAGCAGACACGACCCGATCGGGTATTGACACCAATGTGCTGCGGCCTTCGTACTCGACGGACAAGTTCCTCGTCATGCGCGCGTACTGCCGCGCCGTCACCCCATGGCGCATGGTATGGGTTTGCTCAACTCTCGCTCTTCCAGCATTGCTCGCTGCTACTGTTCCGGTGTTTATCCCGTTGAGGCATCCTAGAGAAGGCATCACTCTCGGGTGCTACGTTCACAGCTTTTGCATCATCTTCGCCACGACACTCGGTGGTCTGCTCAATATGACCGCCGCCACTGACTTCACGCGCGCCGACTTCACTCTCCTCGAAATGGCGGCAGTCAGCCTCATTGCTGTCCTCGTCAACGCGCTCGAGACGTTCATCATTTGCGAGGTCTGGACCTTTCCCGTGCCGTTCGCGTTTGTGATCTTCTCTCCGTTTTTCAACATCAACCTCTCAGTCGGTCTCCTCGTTGTGGTCCGTCGAAGGCTGTGGACGAATCCGATCTTCAAGCGCTCCGTCCAGTTGTACAATACGTGTATGAACATTCAGATGATCCAGATTATCATTTACCCCGCCATTTCCGTGCTGTATGACACGGCCAACAATACCCAGCGGATACTGCTCACCATCTTCTTCCCAGTCGTGAAATACGGTCTCAAGCGATTGCTCAATCGCGCTGGTCGCCAACTTGGAGACTATCAGACTGAAGTAGCCGTGAGTGGCGTCGAGATCTGTGCGTCTTTGTATCAGTCCATGATCATGCAGACCGTGCCGTCAACCGCCGCGATGGGGATCATCATGGGACTCGACGTTGTGCAGGGTATGATGGCTATCAAGTTCTTTGCCGACCGGCAAGTCAAGACCTCCATACCTCGGAAAAATCTGTTCGACGAGGCCGAGCGATTGCTTACCGAGACCGTCGTGGTGCCTGGAAAGGCGGCGGACACCGATCAGCGCGGAAGCAAGCATGGCCAGGAACACAAGAGCATAATCAAGAACGCGCTTCAGCTGGCCAACACCGCCGAGTCCATCTTGCTCATCGAGTACTACGAAGTCGTCATTCCCGTCGTCAACGGAGTGTTTCTTCTCATCGCCGCCCAGTTCCCGTCGGCTCAATTCAACTCGAGGATCCGACCGTTCTACCACGATCCAGTCCTGCTCAGCAGCTCCTTGCTGTCGCTCCTGCTCTACTCTGTGCTACAAGGCCTGTCTTGTGTGGCCATGCACTTGGTGATGAGGTATCGATACGGGATCTCGGCCGTCGCGCACTTGTCGTTTGTCTTGAAGCGGTATCACCAGTCAATCCTGGGCATGATGGTCGCGTGGCTTCCGATTATCCTACACTTTACACTGATGCATTATGGTACGTATTGCGTTTTGCCGTGCTGCACAAGACAGACCCACTCACGTTTGTGATACAGGCTCGGACTTCACGTTCCGCTTCCACTTTCAAGATGACTATTGGTAATCACTCTCAGTCGTAACACAGAGAGGCGCTCCTTGACCTATTTCGATACGAAGATGCGTCTGGGTAGGGTGTTCTCAATGCCGCAGTGACCTTGACGACGGAAGGGGTTTGGATGAATGAATGGTCCTATTTACGGCATTCCGTGGCCAAGTCGTGAATTCTAGGCGAATACCTCGCACAACACCTTGGCACGACGCAGAACAAGGCGAACGGACGACGAATGCGCTGGTTTACTCGCCATTTTGCCACACAAGTCGCTCCAACGGACCAAGGGAAGCTCTCTGACACCAAGCAGCCAAAAGAAGATGACGTCACCCCACGGACCACATACTCAACCGACAAGTTCCTCGCAATGCGGGCGTACTGTCGAACTGTCTCGCCGTGGCGCATGCTTTAGATCAGTTCTACGTTCGCTCTCCCAGCCTTTGTTGCCGCGACCATCTCCGTCTTCATCCCGCTCAAGCATCCTCGGGAAGGTGCCAACCTAGGGTACTACTTCCACTGCAGCACCGTTACATTCCTCACAATTTTCGGCACTCTGCTGCATTCGACGGCTGCGACCGAGATCCCCAGTACCGACTTCTCCATCTTCCAAATGGTCGTCGTGAGCCTTGTGGCCGTGCTGTTGAATGTGGTGGAGACAGTCGTGGTGTGCAAATACTGGAGATTCCCCGTGCCATTCGGGATCGTCGTCTTCTCGCCCGCTGTCAATATCCACATCCTCATCGGTCTCCTTGTCGTGCTTCGTCAGCGACTTTGGAAACGCCCAGTCTACAAGCGAGCCAATCAGGTGTACAGCCCCAGTTTAAACATTCAGGTAATCCAGATCATCATCTACCCGGCGATCTCTGTGCTGTACGACAAAGCCAACAACACCCAGCGCATTCTGCTCACCATCTTCTTCCCAATCGTCAAGTACGGGCTCAAGTGGCTATTGAGGCGTGCAGGTAAACAACTTGGGGACTATCAGACGGAGATGGCTGTGAGTGGCGTCGAGATTTGTGCCGCACTCTATCAGTCCATGATCACGCAGACAGTGCCATCTACCATCGCCATGGCAATCATCATGGGCCTTGACGTTGTGCAGGGCATAATCGCCATCAAGTATTTGGCCGATCGCCACGTTGATCCGTTGATTCCACGGCTTAAGCTCTTCGAGGAAACCGAGCGGCTGCTCATATTGTCATCAACTGAGTCGTCTTCCAGGATGAAGGGCGAGCAGCAGGCCACAGTACAGCGAGCGCTCGCTCTGGCCAACACGGCCGAATCCATTCTCCTCATTGATTACTATGAAGTCATCATTCCTATCGTCAATGGGTTGTTTCTTCTCGTCGCTGCGCAACTCCCGTCAGCTCAGTTTAACTCGAGGATCCGACCGTTCTACCAGGATCCGAACCAGCTCCGCAGTGCCTTGCTCTCCATGGTTCTCTACTCGCTTCTCCAAGGCTTGTCGTGTGTGGTGATGCACTTGGTGATGAAGTACCGATACGGCATCTCGGCCATCGCGCACCTGTCGTTTGTCCTGGAGCGGTATTATCAGCATATCTTGGGCAAAATGATCGCATGGCTACCGATCATTCTGCATTTCACGGTGATGCACTACGGTAAGTCTCGCTCGCGCCAAGTGCTCGAAAATCAACGGATTCGGCTTTGTGTCGCAGGTTCGGATTTCACCTTCCGTTTCCACTTCCAAGTTGACTCGTGGTGACCACAAGGGTCTTGACACTCAGAGACGTTGTCAGGTTCCTGTCTAAAGCGTGGGGTTCCATCGATCAGCAGGTATGCCAGGCATGCCTATTTACAGCGCACAGTAGTGGCATTAGTCATCTGAACAGAAACGATGTGAACAGAAACCTAAAGACAGGTAGACAAATGCGTTGGTTTACTCGCCTTACTGATGTGCAGGTTGCTCCGGATGGCCTGAACAGACCAAGATATACTAAGCGCCCTCAAGACAGTGTGGACTCACTCGGGCCCGCGTACCCAGCGGCCAAGTTTCTCGCCATGCGATCGTATAGTCGTTCCGTCACACCGTGGCGAATGCTGTGGACCTGCTCCACGCTGGTCCTCCCAGCCTTTGTTGCGGCCGTCGTCCCAGTCTTCGTCCACCTCGAGCATCCGCGTAAAGGCGCCAACCTCGGGTTTACTTGCATGGTATCAGCATCGCCTTCACCACGACCATGGGTGCCGTCTTGCACTTCACAGCGCCGGCCGCGTTTACCAGCGCTGACTTTTCTCTTCTTGAGATGATCGCGGTCAGTATCATCGCTGACGTGATGTATATGATCGAGACGCTGGTCCTCATCAAGTATTGGTGCTTTCCCATCCCGTTCTCGATCATCGTCTTCTCGCCATTGTTCAACGTGAACATTCTCGTGGGTCTTGTCATCATCCTGGGTCGAAGGCTTTGGACAAGACCCTTCTTCAAGCGCTCTGTCAAGTTGTACGGCATGTGCATGAACATTCAGATGGTGCAGATCGTCGTCTACCCCGCCATCTCCGTGCTCTACGATATGGCCAGCAACACCCAGCGTATCCTTCTCACGATGTTCTTCCATGTCATCAAGTACGGACTCAAGCGATTGCTCAAGCGAGTCGGTCGACAGCTCGGCGCGTACCAGACTGAAGTGGCAGTCTGTGGCGTCGAGATTTGCGGCTCATTGTATCAGTCGATGATCATGCAGACCGTGCCATCAGCCGCTGCGACGGGAGTGATCATGGGTCTCGACGTCGTCCAGAGACTGATCGCGATCAAGCTCTTTGCTGACCGCCACTCTGACCCGTTGGTCCCTCGACCCAAACTCTTTGACAAAGCCGAACGCCTACTCACTTTGCATCCTGCAACACTACATTCCGAGCCGAGTCAGCCAACAATCCAGCGAGCGCTTGCCTTGGCCCTCACCGTTGAATCCATCTTGCTCGTCGAGTACTTTGAAGTCATCATCCCCTTCTTCAACGGAGTGTTTCTTCTCATCGCCGCGCAGTTACCATCAGCCCAGTACAACTCGCGCATCGCACCCTTCTACCACGATCGGGATCGCCTCGGCAGTGCGTTGCTCTCGCTCATGACGTACTCGGCACTCCAAGGCTTGTCGTGTGTGGCGATGCACTATGTGATGAAGCGTCGATACGGCATCTCGGCCATTGCGCACTTGTCGTTCGTCTTGGAGCGGTACCACCAGTCGATCTAGGCATGATGATCTCGTGGCTTCCCATCATCTTGCATTTCACCCTCGTGCACTACGGTACGTTAGTGGTCCTCCGCCTTGTTACGAATTCTCACCGTCACCATGTCATGCGTAGGCTCGGATATCACCTTCCGGTTTGACTTGAACGACAACACGTGGTAAATGCCCTCAGAACGAACGGTACACTAGTCACCAACAGTGGACAGCGTCTATTTCGGACCATACCTCGCCCAGACAGGTCGCATCTGTGTCATATCTTGTCTCTCTCTCTCATTGAAGTCTGAGTCGTTTTACACGTGCTCTATAGCTGTTTGAACTACACCCTGTCAATTTACCGCTAAAGTTCTACTCCAGTAGTTGCTTTGCCAGCGCGCGTGGTCTCCCGAAAGATACGTTGCCAGTGTTGTTGTGCCTGGTCGATCCGTCGGGCGGAGTGTCGCTGCACTCGTTCGGGTGGTCGCCTCGTGGGTCGCTGCTGCTCTCGCCATTCGGTTGAACTCACTCTGATGATGGTGCCAATGTCGGACGCCTAAACTGTCCGCCAATCGTCGTGCCACCGCATAGAATCCGAGTAGTCTCTTCTTTCTGGGCGGTTTGTACTTGCTCATTTGCTGGTGGACGAGCGAGCTGCTGCCAACCACCTCAAGTGGTGTCCATCCCTTCTTCTGAGCTTCCTTCAGTCTTGCGATCAGGCCTTCGTACATGACTTGATTGTTGGTTGTGCCAGGGAGGCTCATGCTTGTGCTCCATACGATGTCTGCTTCCGTCGCCGTTTCAGTGCTCTTGACCATGACGGTTCCAGCTCTGCTCCGTTTGGATTTCTGGTCGGTGTGGCCGTTGAAGTACAGTATGTACCGTGTCGTTGCTCGATCGGGTGGTTTTCCGCAGCAAGATCGAGGAAAACGTGTTTTCGGTCAGCCGATAAACGTGTGGACGTAATCACCACGAAGACGAAGTCAACAGTCAGTAGGAAGGATCAGTCTAGAATTTGCTAAGTGAGACCCACCACACCACTACCCGGGGCATGCTCACTTGAGCTCCCGAGCTTCAATACACGATTCTGCCCTCGCGATTGAGGGCGGCCTCCAAACGTCCACAGTGTCGGTGAAGAAAGGTGGATCTTGGGTCGCGCTCGAGAATGCTCTGGGTCTTCAGCTTCGTCATATCTTGTCATTGGAACGGGATGAAGCATCTTCATCCATGCCGAGGACCTCGAGTGGGCGCTCAAGTCTTGACTAGACCCGTGCGGCATGTAGATGCGACCGGGAAGCGGCCTCGGTACACCCCTGAAAAGTACCTCGCGCTATTCAATTATGTTTGTAGCGTGACTCCGAGGCGCGCGGGACTCGAGCTCTTCGTCTTCCCGATCCCGTCGCTCGTGTGTGCCCTCCTGCCAGCTTTTGCTCCGCTTCAAGCGCCCTCCCTCGGCCCTGGCTACGGGTTCTACTTGCACGCAGCTATCGTCGTCTTCTTTGCCTCCATCGGGACCATATTGCACTGGTCGCAAGCGAGTGGGATCGAGCGATCCGTCTTCTCGTACAAGGAGATGCTATGCATTTCCTTCTGCTGCTGCTTCGTGCAAACACCCGAGATCTTCCTCGTCCACAGGCTCGTGCGGTTTCCAGTTCCCTTTCTCTGGATCCTCACATGTCCGCTCTGGGCCGTCAACCTCGGCCTCGCGATCGTTGTGGTCCTGGGAGGGAAGCTGAGGCGCCACGCCGTCTTCAGGGAGTCAATTGGACTCTATGGACCCTGTATGCTCATACAGTGTGCACAGATCGCTGTTTACCCTGCGGTCCCGGTGGTGTACAGCCAAGTCGAGACAACATATCAGATCCTCATCGCGTTCTTCTTCCCAGTTGTCAAGTTTCTCTGGCGACAAATACTTCGACGATACTCTCGAGGGCAGGGTGTTGTTGGGCACTGCCGCCCGGTGGTACTGTCTTTACTCCAGGCCGATCCGACTCGATGGCCATCTGATGACTGTGAACATGAGATGGACGACGTGCGATCCAGGAGGAAGATCGCGAACATTCGATGGCAGTGGTAAGCAGTGTGAGGATTCTAGAAGGCCTGCGAGCGGCAAGGACGAGTGGTTGGAAGTGTGTCTCGAGTGAACGGGTGGTGAAGATTATTTCTTTAGCTAAGAGGTAGACGCTGTGTTTGGTCCGCAGGTAGACTTTAAACTCTCAATTCACTCTTCAATCCGCCAAACAAATATCAGGTTATGAGCCCAAGACTTTGACTCTGTGGAAGACTGCGAAGAAGATGAAGCGACCGGAAGACCTCCTCGGCAGTGACAACTATTTTCATTGGGAGTTCAACATGCGGATGATGCTGGCTCGGAAGGGACTGCTCGATCATGTGCTGGCCGTCAAGCCCGAGCAGGAGTGGACGGAGGATTGGAGAGTCAAGGACATGAAGGCCTTTGCCATCGTGGCCCAGGGAATCCACGTCGAGCACCAATCCAAGATCCGAAGCGCGACAACCGCCAAGGAAGCTTGGGACCTTTTACGCGAATACTACAACCGTAGTAATTTGCAGAACCGTATTGCGCTCACGCGCAAGTTGCACGAGTTTCGTATGGAAGAAGGCAGCGACATGGCCAATCACCTTGATCGTTTCGGTGAATTGGTGGTGGCCATGGAGGCTGTTGGTGATGCGTTGGATGAGTCTCGTCAGTTGGTGATTTTGCTGGGGAGCTTGCCCCAGGAGTACGAGACGATTGTGACGGTGATTGAGAACACGAAGGGTTTGACCCTTGACGAGGTGAAGGAGAAGCTGTTGAAGCAGTACGCCAAGATGCAGGAGCAGGAACCGGCCGAGGGAGCTTTCAAGGCTCGCCATCGTGGTGGACGCAGGACCAAGACCCACCAGCGCAGTGGTGGAAGTGAACGTGACAAGGGACAGTATGGTGATTCTCGTCCGCGTAATGGCCGCAGGCCATCCCAAGTGACTTGCTTCTCGTGTGGTAAGGTTGGACACAAGCAAGATCGATGCTTCAAGAAGCGTGGTGGTGACGACGAGACCTTGTTCATGGCGCGAGCTGCCTCTGCCGTTGGCATGCAGCACGGTTGGTTGATTGATAGTGGCGCCTCCTGCCACATGACCCCGTCTCGTGACGATTTTTGCGAGTACGAGAACTTGACCAAGCCCATCGTGGTAACGATTGCTGATGGCAAGGCGATGGATGCAGTTGGCCGAGGGTGTGTGCGAGTCATCTGTGAAAATGGAAGAGCGGTGAAGATCTGTGATGTGCTACACGTACCAGCACTCGACCGCCGATTGTTGTCCGTTCCGAAGTTGGCGGGACGCGGACTGGTGACTCGCTTTGAGGCAAAGTGGTGTTCCATCCAAAAGGATGATGAGGTGATTGTGCGCGCGCGTCGCGACAAGAATGTGTTTGTGCTGAGAGTACGCGAGGAGTCTGCGATGTTGGTCGAATTCAAGGATGATCAAAGCAAGTGGGAGACGTGGCACGCGAGAAGCGGCCACCCCAACATCGAGACGTACAAGGGCACCCAGGCAGTGACGACTGGGTTACCTGAATTGACGAAGAGCAGCGAGCAATTGTGTGGAGGTTGTGCGATGGGGAAGCTTACGGTGGCTCCGTTCCCGCACGCGTCAACGACGAAGACCAATCGCGTACTGGAGTTAGTGCATACGGACCTGATTGGTCCAATGAAGGTGAAATCGGCCGGTGGAGCCAGATACGTGCTGACCTTTGTTGATGATTTTTCGAGACACGTGAAGGTGTATTTTCTCAAGAGTAAGAGCCAGGTGACAGCAAAGTTCGTGGAATACATCAAGGAAATGGAGAATCTTTGCGGTGTGAAGATGCAGCGACTGCGATCGGATAACGGCAGCGAGTATGTTAACAAGCGCTTCAAAGCTGTGTGCGTCGCTAATGGGATCGCGCATCAGACGACTGTACCGTACAGTCCGCAGCAGAATGGCATAGCCGAACGGATGAACCGAACGCTTGTTGAGAAGGCGAGAGCTTTGCTTCACCACAAGGCCGTGCCCCTAGTATGGTGGGCCGAGGCCATTGCGACGGCAGCCTATTTGATCAATCGAATGATGTCGATGTCCAAACCTGGAACAACGCCCCATGAGATATGTTTCCGAATCAAGCCCGACATGACTCACCTGCGTGTGTTCGGATCAATGGGTTACGCTCATGTCGATGCATCCAAGCGTACCAAGTTGGATCCCAAGAGTTTCAAGTGTCGATTTCTAGGCTATGCGGAAAACAGCAAGGGCTACAAGGTGTTGAATGAAGAAACCGGCAAGGTGGTGATCAGTCGGTCTGTGGTACTGGACGAGCGTGAGGTTGGTGGCATCTACGAGCAAGGAGGGAGTGTTGAGACTGTGTTCTACCCTATGTATACCGATAATGACGATGAAACCGCTCCAGAGAATATACCAAGTGGTGATGATACCGTGCAAGAACCGACTGATGGTGATGATGTTGTGATGGATGAGCCCATGGAAGTGGACGGTGAAGCAACCAATGAGCGCGAAGTGGTTGTGGCGAATGCGCCGAGCGAGATGGTACCTCGCGACTTGCCAAGTGGACCCCTGACTGAGACGATGGTGTTCCGACCTGGTGCGAACATCCGTGTGAGTGATCAGTATCGAGCTGCACCAGTAATGCGTGATTTGCCTAGTGTGGTTGATGTGCCCCGTATTCAAGCTCCGGAGACTCCCCCTGTGCGCATGATGCTGGACGACCGTCCACATAACCCGAGTAATGACAGCCTGGTGGTGTACGAAGGCTCAGTAGACAGTGGGAGTGCGAGTGACCGACCTTGGAAGCGCCTGCGAGACGATGAAGGATACGAAGTTGCTCTGGCGGCCCGTGACGCGCCTAGTAACTACAAAGAGGCGATGGCATGTGATGAGAAGGAGCAATGGCTTAAGGCTGTCAAGGCTGAGTTTGACGCTCATTCGCGCAATGGAACGTGGACCAAGGTGAAGCGTCAAACGTGGATGAAGGTCATCAAGACCAAGTGGGTGTTCGCGAAGAAGTTCAATGAGCATGGAGATATACTGAGATGGAAGGCACGACTTGTTGCACTTGGCTTCTTGCAGTTGTTCGGTGTTGATTTCTTCGAGACTTACGCAGCAGTGGCCAGTATGGGATCGATCAGGATTTTTCTCTCAGTTTGTTGCGCCGCTGGCTATATTTTGGAACAACTCGACGTTGACACTGCGTTCCTGAATGCTGATCTGAAGGAAGACGTGTATATTGAGCCACCCGAGGGCCTTAAAGTGGATGGTGATTGTGTGCTGAAGCTGAACAAAGCCCTCTATGGGTTGAAGCAAGCTGGGAACGCGTGGTTCAAGACCATCCATGGTGCATTAATTGATCTTGGTTTCAAACCCTGCGGGAACGACACGTGCATTTATGTGGGTCGAGCTGGTGGTGACACGACCTACATTTGTCTCTACGTTGATGACATGGTGGTGGGTGGTCGGACTCAAACGCGTGTGGATGAGGTGAAGAAGTTGATTGCAGCGCGATTCAGGATCAAGGAGTTGGGTCCGGTGAAGCACTTACTTGGCATGGAGATTGTGTATGACCGAGTGAAGCGGTACCTAAGCATTAACCAAGCACAGTATGTCAAAACGTTGGTTGAGCGTTTCAACCAGCAGTCATGTCGTGATGTTACGAACCCCTGTGAGCAGAGTCTTAAGCTTTCGAAGGCCGATGGACCACGAGACGACCAACAGAAGGCGGAGATGTCGAAGCGTCCGTATCGTTCGTTAATTGGCTGTTTGCAGTACGTTGCCCAGTGTACGCGACCAGATATTGCCTTTGCTGTGACACACCTCAGTCGTTTTATGGAGAATCCAGGCCCACGGCATTGGACAGCTGCAATTCGTGTGCTGCGATACCTGAAGAGCACACGTGACTATGGTATCAGCTACGGTGGTGATCATGAGGAGAATACTCCAGTGGTGTTTTGTGATGCGGATTGGGGTACCAGTGTTGACGACCGACGCTCCGTGTCGGGTCTAGTGATAATGATGAATGGTGGGCCAATTGTGTTCAAGGCGAAGTATCAGTCGACTGTGGCATTGAGTTCGTCCGAGGCAGAGTACCTAGCGTTGAGTCTGTGCGGTCAAGAAGTGATGTGGGTGCGTACGATGCTGCATGACCTCGGTATCAACATCAAGAAGCCAATACAAGTGTGGGAAGACAATCAGGGAGCGATCGCTCTTGCTCACAATGCCGGCTACCACGCAAGGACGAAGCACATCGATATTCGTCACCATTACGTGCGCGATTTGGTTGCCGATTCTGTGATTAAGTTGAGTTACGTGGAGACGCAGCGACAGCTTGCCGACATTTTGACCAAGTCTCTAGGAACGAAGCGATTCGAGTTTCTGCGCGAGTTGATGCGCGTCAAGTCTACCGAGATTCCACCGAGCCAGCAGTGAGTGGGAGTGTTGTTGGGCACTGCCGCCCGGTGGTACTGTCTTTACTCCAGGCCGATCCGACTCGATGGCCATCTGATGACTGTGAACATGAGATGGACGACGTGCGATCCAGGAGGAAGATCGCGAACATTCGATGGCAGTGGTAAGCAGTGTGAGGATTCTAGAAGGCCTGCGAGCGGCAAGGACGAGTGGTTGGAAGTGTGTCTCGAGTGAACGGGTGGTGAAGATTATTTCTTTAGCTAAGAGGTAGACGCTGTGTTTGGTCCGCAGGTAGACTTTAAACTCTCAATTCACTCTTCAATCCGCCAAACAAATATCACAGGGCAGCTCGAGTACCGAGACAACAGTGTGTGGCGTCGAGATTTGCGCGTCCATGTATCAGTCCATGATCATGCAGACAGCGCCGTCGATAACTGTTATGGTGATTGCGATTGTCATCGACACGGTGCAAAGTATCTTCTCGGTGCGAATGCATATCGACGCTCTCGCCGTGTCCTGGCTTCCACATAAGCGACACCTCGTCGAAGCAGCGCGTGCCTTGTCCGTGCGGTCGATCCTTCCGGCCGAAGTCACGCTGGTCCAATCGCTTGAAGCGCGAAGCAAAGTCGTCCGAGTGAGCGTCGACAGCGAAGGGAAACGCCTGCGCGCTAGCCTCGTCGCGATCCAGTCCCTTCAGATCGCCGATGCCGCCGAGTATCTCTTCCTCATCGAATACTTTGAAGTGGTCATCCCCGCGATCCACAGTGTCTTCTTGCTCGTCGCGTCGCAACTTCCGTCGGCTCAGTTCAACACAGGCCTCCACGAATTCCATCAAAACTCACGCAACCTCATGCCGAATGTGGTCTCCATCTGGATCTACACGCTGCTCCAAGCCGCGTCGTTCGCCGTGATGCACTGGATTCTCAAGCGTCGGTATGGTGTACCGTCGTTTACGTATCTCGCTTTCGTCTTGGAGCGTCATGGACCGTCGATCATGGGCAAGATGGTCATGTGGCTGCCCATCATCATGCATTTCACGCTCCAGCAGTACGGTACGTGGCAAATCACGCGGAGAGAAGGTGGTAACGTGAGGTTTACCTGTCGTTTTGCTCGCATAGGAACGGATTTCAGCTTTAGCGTTGACCAAGATACCTCCAAGTGGCTGTAGACCATCCAAGCGCGGTCCCATGATCAGGATTTGGTGTGCTTCTCACGCCTCCGTACTATTTTCAGCTGGCACCTTTAAGCTTAACGTGACATGAGCGGAAACCTCAGGTCGAAGGTGATTGCAAGCAGGTATGGGTGCGCCTCGCAGTGCTGTTACCCCTATGCGAGTGGTATCCGCCAACAGTGTTTCCCATCGCGAGGTCCCTGATTCCGTTCCGGCATACTCAACTACCAAGTTTCTCGCACTGCAAGCCTACTGCCGATCCGCTTCGTCATGGCGAATGCTGTGGACATGCTTGACACTTCCCCTCCCAGCGCTGCTCTTCGCCGTCGTCCCTGCAATGCTTCCACTCAAGCGTCCCCGCGAGGGTGTCACCGTTTGGTATACTCGTCACGGCTCGTGTATCACCATCAGTGCGTTTTTGGGGGCGGCAATGCATTACACATCAGGTACGGGTCTCGCGCAAGCTGGTTTCTTCCGCAAGATCCTCGGCGTTGCTATCATCGGAGCGATCCTGTCGATCACGGATCTCACCATCATGCAAGTGTATTGGAAGGTGCCTGTTCCGTTTGGCCTTATCATTTTCACGACGATGGGCTTTGTCGACATTGGGATCGCGCTTGTTCTGGTTCTTGGTCGATCGCTGTGGGAGCTGTCGATCTTTCTCCGATCTGTCAAGGTTTACGCACCAAACATGTCGATCCAGATGACCCAGATCATCTTCTACCCAGCGTTCTCGGTGCTTTACGACAAAGCCAACAACACGCAGCGCATTTTGCTCACTCTCGTCTTCCCCATCGTCAAGTACGGACTCAAGAGGCTACTCAAGCGATCAGGTAGACAGTTAGGCGAGTATCAAACGGAAGTGGCCGTGAGTGGTGTCGAGATCTGCGCGTCGTTGTACCAGTCTATATTCATGCAGGCGGTTCCAACGACCGCTGCGATGGCTGTTATCATGGGCATCGATCTCGTGCAAGGAATCATCGCCATCAAGTTCTTTGCCGACCGACTCGTTGATGCTTCGATGGTGAGACACAAGATCTTTGATGAAGCCGAACAACTGATGACTATGACGTTCGTGGCACCCACCACAATGCTACTTGCCAAAGACCAGTCGCCAGGGCACAAGCACGAGAGCCAGGACACCATCAATCGAGCTCTTCAGTTGGCCAACGTCGCCGAATCCATCCTTCTCGTCGAGTATTTCGAAGTCATTATCCCTATTGTCAACGGAGTTTTCCTTCTTGTCGCCGCGCAGTTCCCGTCCGCTCGATTCAATTCGAGCATCGCTCCGCTCTATAACGACCGCGATCAACTCAAGCGTGCTCTGTGGTCATTAATGCTGTACTCGGCATTGCAAGGCTTGTCTTGTGTGGCGATGCACGTCGTCATGAAGCGGCGATACGGCATCTCAGCCATCGCACACTTGTCCTTCGTACTGGAGCGGTATCATACTTCCATCTTGGGTAAGATGCTCACGTGGCTCCCCATCATCTTGCATTTCACGTTGACGCACTACGGTACGTCGCGCTCTTGTAGCCACCTGTCGATATTATGCTGCTGACTGAGCCTTGATTGTCGTAGGCTCGGATTACTCGTTTCGTTTTCGCTTCCAAGGCGAGTACTGGTAAGCGCTTTTGGGCCAGATCCCCGCTTTCGTTCAGGTACGGATGGTTCAACGCGAACGAAACGGCCACGACACCAAAAGAAGAACTCGCTTGGTTCTGTTGAGTCTCGCTATTTTGAGCAATAGATCGCAGTGCTCAACACGTTGGCAACACGTCATGCCGTGAATATCGAGCAATGGGCGGCTCAGCGTCGAAGACACACGTTAGCAAGCCTCTTACTTCATTCTCTACATCAACGGTGCAAGTTGTTCCTCTTTCTCACGGTAAGCTCAGTGATATCGCACCGGCTTACCCAGCCGCCAAGTTTCTCGCGTTGCAAGCATACTGTCGGGTCGTCACGCCATGGCGAATGCTCTGGACGTGTATCACACTTCCCCTTCCAGCGCTTCTCTTGGCCATTCTCCCAGCTGTCCTTCCGTTAAAGCATCCGCGAGAGGGCGTCACTTATGGATATATCCTTCATTCGGTGTGCATCACCAGTAGCTCCATTGTGGGAGTGGCACTCCATTATACGGCGCCAACAGGCCTCGCTCAGGCTGGCTTCCTTAGACGGATGCTGGCTGTCGCCGTTCTCACAGTGGCACTTATGGTAACCCAGTTCGAATTGGCTCTACGGTATTGGACATCACCAATTCCGTTCGGACTCATCGTGTTTTCAGGCGTTGGTGTCTTCGACATGGGGATTGCGCTCTTCCTCGTCCTGGGTCGGTCACTCTGGAAGGTACCGATCTTCAAGCGATCACTAAAGATATACGCACCAAGCATGATGATTCAGATCATTCAGATCATCATCTATCCCGCCATCTCTGTGCTTTACGACAAAGCCAACAATACGGAGCGCATTCTCCTCCATCTTCTTCCCAGTCGTGAAATACGCACTCAAGCGAGTCCTTAAGCGAGCGGGCAGACACCTGGGTGAGTATCAGACCGAAGTGGCTGTGAGTGGCGTCGAGATCTGTGGATCGCTTTACCAGTCCATGATCATGCAGGCGGTGCCGTCAAAGGCCGCGATGGCGATCATAATGGGATTGGATGTCGTTCAAGGTGTCCTCGCCATCAAGTTCTTCGCTGATCGACACGTTAACCCGCCAGTGCGAAGGCAGGATATATTCGACGAAGCCGAGAGACTACTTACCCTCACATCCGTTGTCTCTGGTTCGTCAACTCTTTCACGTCGGCAATCAAACAAGCAGCTCCGTGAACACAATCGAATAGTGACGAACGCGCTTCAACTGGCCAACGGCGCCGAGTCCATCCTTCTCATCGAGTATTACGAAGTCATCATCCCCGTCGTCAACGCACTCTTCCTTCTTGTCGCCGCTCAGTCTCCATCCGCTCAATACAACTCACGAATCGCACCCTTCTACCGAAATCGAGATCAACTCACGAGCGCAATGCTCTCGATCACGCTTTACTCAGCTCTGCAAGGCCTGTCGTGTGTGGCGATGCACTTGGTGATGAAGCACCGATACGGCATCTCGGCGATCGCACACCTGTCGTTTGTTTTGGAGAGGTACCACCAGTCGATCTTGGGCAAAATGCTCGCGTGGCTTCCCATTATCCTCCACTTTACCTTGATGCATTATGGTGAGTGAGACCGCCGAATGCCATCACGCAGCTGTTTGCACTGACTTGAGTTGTTTGGAAACAGGCTCCGACTTTTCTTTCCGGTTTCACTTCCAAGGAGAGTATTGGTGAGACCTGATGGAATCTTGGTGTTGTCCGGGTTGGTGCATTTTCCGTTGACCACACAAAGCGAGCCAATGGTGATTTTGCGTCCGCATGGATGGAAAAGCTGTTTTTCCTACGTACATCGAGAAAGGCCAACCCGCACTACCAAGGTCAACCATGCGGACGTTTTCTCCTCGAGCCCTACCGCGACACAACCGCTGTCCTTGGGTTCTCGGTCCCGACCACGTCAGTGTCGCCGTCCACTCGATCCCTTCGAGCTGGGCACCCTCGGTCGTCGGCCACGTCAGTGCCGCTGGTCCATTCACCTTCGCAACGGTTCACTGGACGACAGCGCCGGAGATGCAGGTGGGCGACCTCACCGTCGCCTTACCAGCACATTCTCACTTTGCCTTTTGCGCTTCAGCTCGAACTACAAGCTTTTTCGGACCCACCACATCCACACCCGGGGCTCACGCCTTTTAGGCGTGGCTCAAGCTCATAATTGACTCCATTAATCAACGTTGCCATTGGTTTGCCCCATCATCCTTTCTGTCCTCCCTTCCTACTTCTGTCGTCCGTCACGACTCAAGCTCACGATTGGATAGTGAAAAACACGCCATTCTTTCTACAGTGTCAAAACATACTCGGTGCGCATTCATTCGCAAATACGCAGCCTGTCAAGCGTCGACTGCCGCATTTGTGGTCTATCCTCCCTTACTGAAATTGAACTTAAAAGAGAAGTCCACTCCTGACAAATATCAGTCGTCACGGTCAGTTCATCTCACAACCGTACTAGAAGCGCCCATTGACTCACCTCCATGAACTAACGAGAACGAGATGATCACTGGCAGCCATGCCAACATCTTGCCTTGGACCGACCGACCGTGGCGCTCGAGCACAAAGGACAACTGGTACGCCGCCGACATCCCATATCGATACTTCATCACAAAATGCATCGCCACGCACGACAGGAGCTGCAGGAACGAGTACATCAGGATCGACTTTGCCGCCTTGGCCACTGCCGCCGGTTGTCGATAGAAACCTGCCAGGCGAGTGTTGTACTGCGTGGCAGGTAGAGTCGATCCGATGACGAGAAAGAGACAATTGATGATGGGGACGATTACTTCGAAGTATTCGACGAGCAGGACGGACTCGGCAGCGCTGGCGAGCTCTAGAGCCTGCCGCACGACTACGTCGTCTGCTATTGGTGTCACGACCGTTGTCGGTGAGATCTCCTCCTCTAGAACAGGCAATGGCCCGGCCGGCACTGTAGACGATGTGGCAGGGAGCGTGTTAGAGCCTTTTGATGGAAGGGTTGACAGCTCCGCGGTTGAACTAGGAGTCTTGATCTCAAGAATTTCATACGCTCTACGTATCAACTGCGACTTGGGGATCGCGCTCTGCTTGTCCATCACGAACTTGACCGACACGACACCCAGAACAACGTCAACTCCCATGATGATCCCCATGGCCAAAGCAGATGGCGCTGTTTGCATGATCATGGACTGATACAGCGACGACGCGATCTCGACTCCACTCACAGCCACTTCGACACTGAATTCGCCCAGTTGGCTCGTGTACCGATGCAGAATCTTCTTCATGAGGTACTTCAGTGCTGGAAAGACTATGGTGAGTAAGACTTGGACTGTGCCGCTGGCTTGGTCGAACACCACTGAAAACGCAGGGTAGAGGGCAAGTTGGCAGATCATTATCGTGAGAACCGGAGGATATACTTGAATACACCGTCGTAAGGCGTCTTCTCGCCAGATCTTTCTGCCTAACACGACAAGATGGCCGACCACAAACCCCAGGAACCACTCTGGCATGCAAACCACGCTCATGAACGGTGTCGGGAAGCGCCAGTACGCCCAGATCGGGTAGCTGGTGGCGTTATAGATCGCTGAGGAGATGGCGGAAACCAAAACAATTTCGCGCAGAGAGTAGACTTTCGACGGAACATGTGTGGCATCCAGCGCCGCAACGACAGCTCCGACTGCTGTGAGAAACGCCAGAACAAATGTGTACAGCACAAAATGTAGATTGGGTCCCTCCGATATGCTGTCGAGTGGAACGAGATTGGGAAGTACGGCGCCGACCAATCCAGGCAACGGTGTATAAAGCAAGACACTGATGACTCGCGCGAGACTAGTCGTGTGAATGTACGATTCGAGCGCAAAGAACTTCTCGACGGAATACCGTTCGTGCCGGATCGACGAGCTTCTGTGGGTTAGTGCTGGTAATGGTCCGACTCGAGCTGACATGTTTGATGACTCTACAGCAGAAAGCAATTCCAGCTGTAGTAGAAAAATTCCACCCGATCGAGCCGTTTGATGCGGAAATAGCACACGACAGCACATTGGCACAGTAGTTGGACGCACGACTTGGCTCGCCACTTCCGGAGACAACCGTATTCGAAACCAATCTTAGTATGCTTTAATCTTATGAGTCGCTGGAAACCACAACAGTCAGTGCCATGACACCCACAAGAACTGGCAGATCCACAAACCTGATACACTGCTACTGTCGAACCCAGTTCGGTTTAGATAAGAGCTCGAGACTTGGTTATTCATAGCTCCGCTGCTCTCGAATCTTCGGACTGAAAGATTAGATCCACGGGGTCCAACCTTCGTACATAACACACAAGTTGTCGGCACTTGTAGCTTCGTTGATCAACCATGATGACTGCTCCTCCACCGAGAGCGGACTCTCATCGGATTCAGTGACGAAACCAGACAACTTCTGCTCGATTCGTCGGACAACGTCGAGCCCAAGCGTGTTCGCTTCTTGAACTTGGGCAACGCGACGAATGTCATTTCCTGTGCTTTCGCCCAGCTCCTTTGCTACCTCGTCATGGTCTGATGAGTCTTCACCTTCACTTGACTCGTCCAAACCTTCGTGGCTCTCTGTGGAATTCCGCTCAGTGGCTTCGCCCTCTGCAGGGGCTTTCTTCGATAGAGTATCAGCCATCACAGCGGCAGTGTAGAAAACATGGATGCATTTGGACATCAGCTCCTGACCTGCGACTACCAAGTCGCCCGACACGGAGCTTCCTTCAACGTTGCTGGAGCAAAGACAGCCAACCAGTCGCGAAAAAGCAGCAACACATAGCTCGTAGTCGGAGGCGGCTAAACCCGAGGAGGCAGAGTCGACGAAATCGCCTAGAGCCGGCACAAGCTTGCTAACGACATCGCAGAGACGACCATCTAAAGTCTCATATTCCATCAGGATACTGCGTAGCTCTTGAAGAGACGGAGCCCCCGTCACGTTTCGCAACAGAATCCGCGCGAGTCGTTGATTCTCCGAAAAGGAGAATGACTGCCAAATTCCAGACGATACGGCAGCAGCATCCGCGACGGCAGCGTGTGTTCGATGGGCTTGGTGCCCCTCAATCGACGCTGAGTCCAACTCTGCCGCATCCACGGCCTTCACTTGCTGGAATGAGCTCAACAACATCAGCACCTTCCTCGACGCCACCAAAAGCTGTTCGGTTGTTTGTCTGATCTGTTCGTTGTACCGCGAGCATTCACGCTCAAGAGCCGCTTTGCGATTACGAGAAATCGCGGTAGCTGTCGCAACAGATTCTTGGGCCGAATGCAGCTCCTCTTTCAGACTAGAGAAGCTCTTTACGGTCTGTGAACTCTCCAGAGTCGCGATCTTCTGCAGCAAGCCACTCAAATCGTCGAACAGTGCGGAACCAACCTTGTCAACTTCCAGCGAAGCCTGGTTTTTATCAAATCTGCATGCTTGGCCCGTAGACGATTCGATTGCTTCAATGCCTTGGGCTGTATCAGCCACAGATCTCGCAAACTCGATCAGTCTTGTCATCGAGTTGTATAGAGCTTGCACTCGTCCACTGAAGCTGATCGCTTCCCCACCCAGCGTACGAGATCCTGAATACTCGAGCTGCTGAGCAAGCTCTAGCGCATACGCCTCCAAGTGATGACAAGTCTGAACAACGCGCACCTTGGTAGCCGTGGTATGCGCGATGATGTCAAGCGTTCGATGTCGGTTCATTTGATCTGGCGCCGCTTCCTCATTGTTCCATTGCATAAACAACACTCGCTTCTGTTGAAGATTCTTCATGCTGTGTAGGAAGGCAAAGCGACGACTGAGACTTGTCGAGCGGGAATCCACGTGCCATCGGTATGCACAAGCCACCAACACATCGTTCAGCAATTGACACAGTTGCTGGAAGCTGGCAAGAGAGTCTTCGCGGCTCTGAGCGACAGATGGCAGAATCTTCAAAGCTTCATCCTCGATGGTCTTCGTAATAATCCCGTCGTCTGAAGACCCAGAGGTGTATTGCAAATTCCATTCCGTCTCCATCACATGAGTGATAATCCGGACAAGCGGCTGTTGAAGAGTCTTAACAAGGAGAGAACCTAGCTGTGAGTTGATTCCGTGCAGGATTCGATCGGGTGGCGATTGACGACCAGTTTCGGCTTCTTCCATCACAGATTCAATGTGAGCAAGACAAGCCTCGAACCAAGTATCTCCGCAACCACCGAGGCCTCCATCAATTCCCACTTGAGCAACAGTGATCTGAAGATCGTCGATCTTGTCCACAAGCTCATGTAGAGCATTTATAATCTCGTGATACTCCGTCGAGCCAGCTGGTAGCACGCCTCCGTGGGAACTCTGATGCCGGAGCGATCGTACTTCACCTCCTCGTATCTGACGTCCAATGCGTAGGACGTAGAACTTGACCAGCAACTCCTTGTAGAGAACTGAGGACAGACATTCCACACTTTCCAGCACAGCCAGGTATGCACACAACTCTCGAATGAACTTGGACGGTTCATTCATCTGCTTGTTGCGGTCCACCACCTGAAGGAGATGCTCAGCGTTCATTCGCTTCATTGATCCCTTCGCGGTAGCCGAGATATCGAAAGCGAGCATCACCTCACGAGCAACATCGCTCAGGCGTTTGAATGACTCGTCGAAGTCTGCTGGCGCCTCGGACGAGTTGCACTGGTCCAACAGTGAAACAAAACACCACCCAGAAGCAAGCTTCATCACCCTTTGACTCTGGGAGTTGGATAACTTCATCGCACTCGGTTTGCCGAAAAGAACTTGTACAAGACGATCGATAACTTCGGGCTCTTGCTGAATGAACACCGACTGGTCTTCGACACAACTGATTTCTCGTTGTAGAGCCTGCTCGATCGTATCAAACTCGTCGACGTATAGCTGAGGGAGATCTCTCGCCAACGAAAACGAAGATGCGCGTGATATCAACTTAACCGCTTCTTGGAGTTTGCCGGCACGAACCAACCAAAGAACCAGCGCACATTCTTTACCCCAGAGCCCATAAACGTCCGAAGTCGAGTGGTGAAGAATCAGTTCGTTCACGTCTCGCTGGTACTCACTGTACGCGATGAACAGTGGCTCCATGTGATGCATAAGACCCGCCATGTCCTCAATCAACGACCCGATCAACGCATCGACAGCCACACATTTTGTGTTCAACTCATCTTGGACAGTCTCCCAGCCGGGAGTCGAGGCAGCTGTGTGTTGGGACTCGATCATCGATCGGAGGTCAGAGAAAACGCGACCAAATGTCTGCGATCTTGCGTTCTTGAGAATCAATGATGAGCTTGGTATTTGTGTCGCCATAACGAATGAGCGCCATTGCATGATCTGCTCGTGCCGTGAAAGACACTCCTTTACAAATACCTCGAGCCTCGCTTCCACTTCATTAAGCCTTGTGTAGATCGATTCGTCCCCACACCGACTCAACGCCTGCTCAATCTTGGTCCCAAGATCATCTGCAGCGAGCAAACGGCTTCTCTGGTCTCTCACTGACAGATCGTATTGTTCATAAACCGGAATTGCACCCGCCAGAGAACTGCTCGATCCTTCGATCGCAGTAGAAAGACTCGACAGCGCGGAGACGAAGGCTTCACCAAATCCGATAGTCAACTGCCGACGTTCTTCCGCTCGTGAGAGGAACAACGACAGGTTCACATTGACTTCGAGCCGTTTCTTGACCAAGTCGGACTTTTTCGCCTGCTTGCCTCCCTTGATCCAGTCGACCAGAGGATCATAAACAAATGCTTCTAACAGAGTTGATAACGCTTCACGCGAATCGCCTTTCCGTACGACCCGCAGCGTCTGCTCGAATGCGGTACGGAATCGACCTTCGACACCAGTGATACCCAACGCATCAACCAGCATTGGTGTCAATCGGAACGGAACTATCTCGGGCACCTTCAACCGAAGGCCCTTGTCGAAGCATACATTATAGTCAATGTGTACGACTTCGCCTGTATGCGCACACAAGAGGATATTGTCAAGATGTCGATCGCCTAAACCGATCACGAACCCGACAACAGACATCACCGCCAGCGACCGACTGAAGCGAGAGATTCTCTGTCTGACCTCAGCGAAATCCAGACATTGGGACAAGATCTCGTGATAGATGATGTTCTTGGGCCGCGCAGACACCAAGTCATCATAGACTCGTCTCAAGAGAGGCGCTGGCCAATGAGGCCGCTGGTTTGGTGTCACATCGTTGACACCACACTGCCTGAGCTTGGCATAAAACGCAGCAGTAGGTGGCTGAGGAGCAGGATGCACTGACTCCTCGGCATCAAGCCGCACAGCTGGAGCAATCCCGCCATGGCCCTCTTCGGCACGAGTTGTGAAGATCTGAAATAGTGGGACGACATCAGGTACCATTTGAATCAAACCAGCGTCGGTAGACAAAGGAACCACTCCATAGTGTCTGGCAGCGAGTCCTCGGTCCCTAGACGAGCGATCGGAACGAAGTAGCTCGTTCACAATAGAATGAAACTGCATCATTCTCTCATCCAGATGCAAGTCTTCTCGTGCCTTGAGCAGATACCGATACGTTTTGCCATTCGATCCTTCCAGTCTCAGACATTTTGGCTTTGTCTTCGTTCGAAGAACTCGGACGTTTCGGCCAATGTCCTTGATAGACACAGGCGTCGGATCATCCACGTTACCCACGACACCAGGCATGATGCCAGACGAGCGACCATGTGTAATTCCATGAAGAACCGGTGAAATCTCTGCGAGATCCAGTCGCTCCCGGCGTCCAGCACTGGCTATAAGCGCTTTCAGTAGCTCGGCAAATGGACTCCAGACTTCCAGTGGGGTGGTAGCAGCAGACTTCGTGCCATCCTCACCATCAGAATTGCAGTAGCTGTGGAAACCACGCATTGCTGACGATATCTGCTTCCCGTACACATGAAGGAAAGTCCGTTCATGCGCACTCAGATCATAACCAGTCTTGGTTCTTCCGATCGTTTCGTTCCACAATCGCTCAATGACCATCAGCACCGGCTTCATAATGGCCGTAGACTTGCGTCGCGCCAGCTGCAGCTTCTCCGACTCCGTGAGGGTTGAGTTCTTGTCGACTCGGAGCTCTTCTTTCTCAAGCGTCGAGATCCGACGGCTCACATCCGTCGACATCTTCATCAAGGTTGTTAGCCACAGATCGTCCCAAAGCACAGCGATGCGGTTCAACTCTGAAACAACCTGTTCGACTTGGTTGACAAGGCTTGCGGAATCACGTCGTAGATCGTCCAGCACATCTTTGATCAGCAAACTGGCTGTCTCCGTGAGCAGCTCACCCTTCTCCCCTTTCCTTGACTCAACCACTGCCGGATACACAACAAGATGCGGCCATTGCCGACCCAGCCGCTTGAGAAGCTTCGCTACGGACGTCGACACGATTTTCTCAGGATGACCGATTCTCGATAAGAGTTGTGGTACGATGCGAGTCCATGGCGACATAGGACCAGCGATCAATGCCTCTCCGGCTACCTCCGCCAGCTCTCGCTCAGCTCCAAATCGAGTCAGGATCCGCAATAATCGCAACACGGTCAGCGTGACTTGGGAGCTCTGAGTGCTGACTTCTGAGGTAGATTGCTGGCTGGCAAACAAAAATGACCGATATCCGATTGCAGCGCGCTTGATTTCGTCTAGGACTCTGGCCACGCACTTGTTTTGAAGTTCGACGAGCTGCTCGATAAGCCCACGGTCCTCTTCCGAGACTCTACTGAGTAGGAAACGTCGGAGATTTTCACTACGGCCGCTGACGACATTGGTCTTGTCCATGATTACCTGGAATGCTGCTGTGATATCGCTTCGTGCAGCTTCAGTAATTTGAAGTTGATCCAAAATGAAGCACAACGCTTCTTCTTCTGCTGATACCAGCTCAAATCGTCCTCCGTTTGAAATGATGGCATCAATGTTCTGCCGCCCACGCTCGTGACACCATTTGCTGTAAGATAACCACGCCTTCATGCTGGAAGGGCGGAGCGTAGTAGCTGCGCGTAAGCACCGCAACACCAGATCGTCACGAGCACTAAGCAGCTCAGACTGACCGGGTGTATGAGTGGTTGATGAGAGGTTTCCGTCGATGTGTTTGAGCACTTGCTCAATTGCCACAAACTCGTCACCACTCTCGACGCGTGCGACAGACTTTGCCAGTTGAAGGAGGCCTTCGAGATGAGCTTCAGACACAGACTCACTTGTCAAGGCACTTAGTGGGGCCAACATACTGGAACACAGTTGACCGAGACAAGCGAGGCCTTCACTCTGGAGATTTGATCGAATCATGACAAGGGACTGCTCGTACTGCAACTGCAATTCTTCCTCTTCTGAAAGACCCAACGCCTGGGCCCGAGAAAGAAGAAGGCTCGCCAGCTGGACGTTGTTTTGCTTCCGCGCCAATCTGGCCAGACTGATGATTGAAGTTCCAGTATAAACTGAACCATCCCTCGATTGATCAATTGAAGCATCGAGAACAGGTCGACTCCATAAAGCAGCATCTGTTGTGGTCCTGATGCAATCACCACCACGCACGTCATCAAAACTTGGCGGTTTCTTGGCAAGCGTAAGAGCAGCCCCAGTACCGGTGTACAGCCGGAAAATAGCGTGCTCTTCCTGTTTGGATATGCAATTCACGGGGCGATTTGCATAACTGGCGAGGCGGAAGCGGGACCACTTCAATTGGACAGCTTCGTGGATCAACATAGACTCATCATTACGAGGTGTAACTTGATCGACGCATCCTTCCCAGCCTGATAGCGAAGTGAGGTCCGATAGCTTTGGCGAGGTCGCTAAACCTGGTGGCAAGTCTGAAACCAGTGGTAAGGCGAGTTCAGTAGCTCGTGATAGACCGTTCCAAGAAGTGCAAAGCTTGGTGAATCTTGCCACAACGTGCTCGTCTTCGATCGTCGAGAAACGACTGGTCAGCTGGCGCAGACGCAGAAACAAGTGATCAAACTGGTCCCATTGTTGAAGAAGGCAACAGCACGCCCCACAACGGCGGATGCAGCCCAGTATCACGGAGCCAAAGAGCCCAAAGGCAGCATTGTCGTCAACCGTAGCCTCGTGAGGCACTTTTTGGGTCACGAAAACCTGCAGAAGAACCTTTTCATACTCGACGACCGCGGCTTCGTAATTCAGCTCTGCTTCCAGTCGCAGAGCTTCCAACCACGAGAAACAGCTCTGGCTGTAGATGTTTCCATCGTCTGGAATGTATTGTTGTAGTCGACAGCTGAATACATCAACCCACACCTGGAAACCCTTGATGGAATCCACATCGCGCAAGTCGCACGAACTCTCGCCGAGAATGAACAGTGCAGAATGTAGCTTAGCCACAGCTGCGACAATATGTGTGCGCTTGGGCTGATCAAGTTCATCTCCGCTGAGATGATCCAGGAATGCTTCCAGCTCCTTCCAACACGACAAAACGGACGCGATCGAATGATGACGGACCTCTTCGATTGCATGGATGCTTCCGGAAATCCTGACCGCCAACGGGCGAATTTTGGAAAGCCAGTCTTCGCATACAGCCAAATTCGCACGGAAGAAAGCCCCGATTTTAAAAGCTTCGCTGTCTGGTTCGACCTTCGCGAACTTCGGATCTGATGCCAACATAATGTAAGACTCTAGCGCAGAGACGAATTCCACAATCATCGCGCATGAGATGCTGGATGAGGCTTCCTGAGATTGTCTTCGCTCAGCCCAGACCTGAAGAACGCGTTCGATACCTGAAAACGTAGATGATGGGCCTCCTAAATGGGATCGCAGACGATTCTGAATCGTCCACATCGCGCATTCACGAACCACCTTCCTGGCCTCCTCCAAGCGGTTGAGCCTTCGAGGAGACAATGCATGGGTTCGGGAATGTGACAAGATGTCCAAGCACACTTCATGCCATTGAAACTCAGAACACTCTTGGTCACTGAGAAGCTCGAAGACGCTCTCGAAGTCACTGACGGCAAGTTCGCTGCTCCACACTAGTGCGTCTTCCGTCGAGGCTTCATCACGCGTGGCGTTCTTGAGAAGGCACCAAGGCTCAATGTACGGGAGGACAATCGTTGCTACTTGCTCAGTAAGAGCTTGATTGTCATCGCGAATCAGACCCATCGTAATATCGGCCAGCTCCACCTGAACGGTCTTGCTAGCTTCCAATCTAGCCAATACACTGATGAGTTTCGTACAGCTTTGGAGTAGGGTATCATCTTCAGTCACCAGGACGCAGCGGAGCCGAGCAAGTAATCGCATCACTTCTTCTCCCGGTAGTTTGTAGTCACTAGAGAGCTGTGCTATCACCCAGCAAAGAATGTCGAATATTCGGGCAACCTCCTTCGATTCGTCAGGGTTGGATTCCAGGATACACAAAGCTCCCGAAACTAACTCCACGGCAACCTCATGGCTCACCAAAGCGCCATTCGACATAGCTGCACACACCATTCTTGACGCAGCAATAAAACCGCTGATACGACGACCTTGATTTGACACGGCCCACCCAATGGTGGCCCGCAGGCCCTGACTAAGCTTGGACACTTGGTTTTCACTCGGTTTAACTTGATAACCACAAGCCAAAACGAAGCACGAAGCCCAATAAGCCACTGCGTCCATCTGCTGCATTTCCTGTGCCAGCTTGTGTCGGACTAAGATAAACTAGAGAGTAAAAGTTAGTGACAGCAGCTCAAGTACGCAGCAATAGCAATCGTACCTGAAGGCCATCGAATCCAAACGTTGCCATCACAGTCACCGTAAGTTTCGTCAAGTGAGTAAGCGCTCCGAGACACTTGAGCTGAAGGAGTCTCTCAACTGCAGCACAGTAGTTGTCGCCCTGGTCAGACCGGAGCAGATTGTGACCAGCGTTAGGTACGTCAATTGGAGCGACTGAGGAGCGTGGGGCTTCAGATAGCGACATGCTGGCGATTCGACTGGAGCTTTCGATAACAAAGATGACCTCGCTCTGTTCCGCTTTCCTCTTTGTCACTAAGTTTGCCGCTTCGCTGACCAGAAACGTAATAGCCCCCACAGATAGTCGGAGAGTCAAGCCGACTTGGCTTTCAGCCAGTGAGATTAGATACTCGGCGGCTCGAAGCAAGTAAAACGATCTGGCGTACGCATCCAAGTCAGACAAGACTGTAACGGACAAACTGTCAGGTCACGTACGAGAGGCTTCGTGTGCGAGTGAAGCCCGCAAAGCTCAATGTTCTTGCCACTGGGCTCGGTTTTGTCCCAGATGCCGATAGCGCTACAGCATAGAATGATTCAGTCGGGGTTAGTGGGTTGGGAGCCCACGACCATGAACGCACCGAGCGTCGGAACACATCGAGCAACCATCAGAGAGCACACCAGGATGAAGTTGAGCTTGACTCGGTCATCTGTAGGTAATACCGGCGTCGCGTACAGTGTGACAATGTCCTGGATGGATCGTCACCGTGAGAGTTCTCTTCCCACACACATGCCGACATCAAGTACACTTACATTTGAAAAGGACTCGAGGAGCTGGAGGCAAAATACGCTGTTGCCCGTCCACAGGACTTGCATTCTGTCGAGCACGGAGAGGATCGAGTTGCTAACGAGAGAGAGAGAGTCAGAATAAACCACAAAAATACCAACACCCAAGGCAAGCTTACCGCATCGACTCGGAAGTTGCGGCACTCGTGGCCCATCCGATCAGCACGTCCGCCATGTCGACAAAGTGCGGCTGCATCTTGGCCGTCACGAGCGAACTCCACACCGTCGGACCGACGCTCGATCGATGCGACAGCATCACATCCAGTGCGTCCACGATGGCCTTGACAAGCACTTCGTCCGACGAGCTGTCCAGAAGCGACCGCCAGAGCTTGAGGACCATCGCGAGGCCTGCGCCAAGCTCGGCGAACTCGAACGTGTGCTCCTTCCACACTTCCACGCCCTGGTCGTTCACACTGCGCGGGAGGCGCACTTCTGCCGCGATCGATAGCCCACAGCACCAGTCGACATGCCACGGGTCACTACTCGGCGTGACGCTCACATGCATGGCGCACCACTGCGCAAACTGCCGTGGGTTGTGCGCGCCCAGCATCTTGAGCAGGTGCACGACGTTCTCCTGGACGTCTCTCGCGGCCTTGATGGGCGTGACCACCACGCTCACGAGGTGCGGTAGATACGGCTCGTAGACGCCATAGAGCCCCGGTGTCGTCGGGAGTTGCCCGCAGTACGTCGCGAGTTGCTGCGCAGCCTTGGCGCGTTGCTTGATGGGCACCATGTCGCCGGCGAGCACCGTCTGCAGCGCCAGCATGGGGTTGAAGGGCGTCTCGTCCGTCGCGTCGCCCGCCGCATCTTCGACGCGTGTCGACGCCGCGCGTCTCGTGCCGTGCGCGCTAATCTTGCCGTCCGGTGCCTCTCGTCGGCTCTGATCCACACGAGGGGGTCATACAAGACCATCA
The DNA here is from genome assembly GCA_020085045.1 of Pythium oligandrum. Taxonomy (NCBI): domain Eukaryota; phylum Oomycota; class Peronosporomycetes; order Pythiales; family Pythiaceae; genus Pythium; species Pythium oligandrum. The sequence goes on from JAHRIK010000002.1 coordinate 1,938,005, forward strand.
CTCTGCGTCCAATCCGGGGTTTTGACCAATCGGAACGAGAGAGACCTTCATTCTGCTGCGGCAACTTGCGTGGAAATGCGCGCATGAAGGCGAGCGCTCGCGGGGTCTACGGAGAAAGCGATTCGTTGTGTGGGTAATTGGACACAATACAGAAGATACTGAGATCAAGACGGTTCGAATGATGCCCTCCAAGCCGCGAGAGCGGACGTACAGACGTGGATATCGATGGGGAAAGACGCTGCGAATGGCGGTGCTGACGACGCTTATGGGTTGTTTTGTGTCGTGCTTCGTCACGCTATGGCTGTGGATACGTTTCCAAGACCGCGTTAGTGTGGTGGTCCCATGGGGAAAGACTGAAGAGCAGTGCTGGGCTCCGTATCCGGAGACGCCGTGGGACGTCGACGAGTTCGAATGCCTCGAGTGGGTCGCGACGGACGAAGATGGGACTCCGACGGGCGAGACGCGCGAGTGCTGGCAGCGCGTACGAGGCGGAGAAGCGGGCTTCTGTCGGATCCGAAACGTGTCGTCAGCCAATATCTTCCACGTGATGCACACCACCCGACTCAGTTTGAAGGACGAAGTGCGGTTCACCTGCGGACTCGCCAAGGCGTTCACCGAGTTCCGTCATCTCGCGAAGGACTATACGCATGATCCGCCGATGCTACTGCCACAGGGTGAGTTAGAGTCGATCGGAATCGTCATGGCGGTGTACGATCAAGTGTTGGCCTCCGCGTATGCGAGTATCCGTCAACTCCGGTCCACTGGCTGTCAACTCCCGATTGAACTGTGGTTTCGCCACGACGAGTTGAAGAAAGAGAACACGGTCATCCACCAGTTGATGACGCTCTTTGGACCCATCAAGCTGCGCGTGATCCATGACGACCGGATTCGTGGCTTCTATGTCAAGGTCCATGCGGTGTACTACTCGTCCTTCACCTCAGTGCTCCTTCTCGACGCCGACAACTTTGTAGTTCAGTCTCCCACGCCCTTGTTCTCTTCTGCTACATTCCAAGCGCATGGTGCTGTCTTCTGGCCCGACTTCTGGCACCCGGGCAACACCATCTTCAACATCCACGCTCAAAGTCTCTTGTGGGAGCTCCTGGGCATCGAGTACGTCGACATGATGGAACAGGAGAGCGGCCAAGTGCTCATCAATCGCCAGAAAAGCCGAGTGGCGTTGGAAAAACTCATGTTTCTAGCGACAAATCATCCCAATTTGCTGCGTAAACTCAAGTTGGTGTGGGGTGACAAGGATCTCTTTCGACTGGCTTGGTTTCTTGCTCGAAAGACGTTCTACTTCAACGACCGTCGTGTTCCTGGCGCACTTGGTGTGATCAATCATGATCGCCAGCGGTTTTGCGGGATGAGTATGGTGCAATACGACCTTGACGGCCAAAGTATCCTCTTTGTTCACCGAAATACGATCAAGCTCACGGGGCAGACGACCGAAAAACGCATCTGGCACACTCTTCAAGAGTACGAACCTGGTGTGAAGCCGGTTATTCACTCGTTCAACGGCGACAAGCTCTTCAACGAGACGTCATGCTTCGGTGTGAAGCGATTCCAGTTTCCAGAACAGCACTCAACTGTGCGGATGCGTAGTGTATTTCAAGTACCACTGCTGAGGCATCTCGAAGACAAACTGAGTCTCTACGCTGCAGAAGCCAGTCTTATGGTACACAATCGCGGTAATCCTAGCTATGCTTGGCCCATCACTCCCAGACCATGCGACGGCTGAGATGGGGTCCTGTAATCGCATGCGTAGAGCAATATATTCTTTCCGGAGGCTTGGCCCACTCGTCCCATCGAGCCGCAGGTCCGAAAACTCTCTGTTGTCCAAAATTAATGCCTCCACGTCAATACTGAATCCTAAAGACTGCACTCCAGGGAGTGTAGAGCCTGAAACCACGGGGACTTCTGTAGACAGTTGTTCAGCTGGATAGGTAGGTTTACGTGTGCGGGAGCACCGGTCGCATGGATTCGATGCAAGTGGCACTGATGACCGCACTATCTACTCACGCTGCGAAGTAGAGCATAAGTACTGTACAGTGTACAGTGTACGCTGATTAGACTGACCACGAGTACATAGATGCAGGAATGCGACTCAACTCCATCAACAGTGGGTGGACTGGCCCCTTTCTGTATATTGAGAACCCATGTTGACAATGCTAGTGAAGGGCACCCAGACGCTAGATAGCTCATCGATCCCACGCAACCTGGACAACTTCGTTGCAGCCACAAGACCGATGAGGCAAGCCGTATGGGCACATCCTCCGCCTCATGGCCCAAAGTTCCTGGGGTTGTGCAGCTGCTGAGGTGCTGTAGTCTGAAAAGGGCCCTTCGTCTCTTTGATCATTCCTCAATTCGCCACACAAGCACCAGTCCAAGCCATGTCCATCAGTCTCGATAGCGACTCGAGCGGATTCAGCTACGTCTGGTTCAACAACTCGGATTGCTCTGACATCAGCGTCGGCAACAATTTCATGTTCCCGCGTGATTTCAACACGTCGGAGGACGGCAAAATGATCCCTAGTGTCATCATTGACAATGCTTCAATTGTTGTCAACATCACCAACACCGTGAACGCCAAGAGTACGAACTTCACGATCAGTCAGTGCGACACTACGTCGGTGACGTTCAACACAGGTTTCTTGACCGCCATTACGCCCACTGTCGGAAAGCTCATCGTCATCCAAGGGCAGTGTGTGTGACAATCATGCCGGAATGGAAGATTCCGGAGGAATGTCTCCCTCAGCAAGTGGATTTTGAGGCTGCTCTCATCGGGGACTTTTGCAAGCGATCACCGAGTGCCAAAGTGTGCGAGGGTCACAATCCGAAGGCGACACTGCCTCCAGCTGGAGTAAGCCCTACTACTAGTAATAGTGGCTCGACAGAGGGAGCCGATGAAAAGAGAGCTGGGGTCACGCCTGCGCCAAGCAGTGCCGAGTCGGTGGCGCGTACGTCGACTCGGCGAGTGCTGCTTTCTCTCATGATGGCGTCGCTGGCGGTTGGCCTCAGTACGCAGTAAACGCAGCCTTTACGTAATCAGCTTTCCATTTCTCCCCTCCGTAGATCCACCATTCTTGCTGTTATAATACGTGATGATGAAGGTGAAGTCTATTGAGCGCAATTTTGTACCCTAATAGCTTTGGAAAAGAAAATATCGACAGTTGTGAGGGTTATAATACGTGTCTGCATTCTCATCCTTGCGCGTCTGCAGCATCGTCTCGTGAATGAGTTTGCTACTTCATTCGACGTACCACGTCCAATCTTTAACAAGCGACGAATTCACTCGTGAGATGGAGACGGTGTGGTAAGGATACTTTCAACTTCAGTACGTCAAGATGACGCCAAGAGCACAACGCAGGAGGCATGTTTGACGCGATTATTCACTCGTTCAACGGTCAGAAACTCCTCAACGAGATGTCATGCTTCGGTGTGAAGCGATTCCAGCTTCCACAACAGCACTCGACTGTGCTTTTGCGTGGTGTTTTCCAGTACGCTGCTGAGGCATCTCGAAGAAAAGCTTTGTCTCTATGCAGCAGAAGGCAGGCATCTATTTTACCACCTATGTAGGCTAACTAACGGTGTTACCTCCCCAAGCGCCGAGAACACGACGGTTTACGGCGAGTTGATCCCGAGCGTCATCACTAACAACGCCTCCATCGTCGTCAACATAACCAAAGCTGTGAATGCTGACTACGCAAACGTGACCATCGGCCATTGCGGGTCTACGAGCCTCAACGGAGACGTCTCGGCTACTAAGAATAATCAGACATATATCGTCAGCTCGCCACAAGTCGGAGAGCTCTATGTTGTCCAGGGACAATGCCTCCAAATCACGACGGACTGGGCTAACTCGGAACCATGCGTTTCAGGCAGTGGTTGGAAAATTCCTATTGTTTATTTATTCGGAGGCTTCAATCGGTGACTTTTGCAGTCGCTCGCCGTCTGCTGGCCTGTGCGGCGGCCACGACACGTCGGTGACGACACCTCCTCACGGAACACGACCCGGATCGTCTAGTGACAGCTCTGTCGACGGGAACAGCTTGGACAAGCCCGGGGTTACACCTGCTCCAAGCAAAGCGGTACGCCTGTCTACTCGCCGCGAGCTGCTGTCTTTGGCAGCGGCTTTGCTAATGGTCTGTGTCAGCACCCAGTGGACCGACCACCCCTTGGATACATGCTGCTGAAGGTGAAGTCTATTGAGCGCATTTAATTAAACGTACCCTTATGGGTCGACCCGTTAACAGGGACAGGGACAATTCTCTGGAGCGCGACCATGAGCCATGCTCATCCCGCAACGACAAACAATCAAGCTGAGTACCAAGGACTCATCACAGGCCTACGAGCGGCTCATCAAAACAAGTGGCTTCCGCTTGAAGTGGTTGGGGACAGCGCCCTCATTCTCCAACAGCTACGCTCCTACCGTAAACCGAAGAATCTCTGTCTACTTCGGCTGTACGCGATCGCACGACGTCTGGCAGACCTACTCGACGTCCGACGATTGATGCATCACCCACGAGCGTCCAACAAAATGGCTGACTCGTTGGCCAATCACGCCATGGATCATCGACGCGGTTCGCAAGTCATGCATCCAACGGCACGTACTGGACATGTCACTGTAGACGCCCTTCTCAGCAACGATTTACGTCCTTGGTTCTCCGCTATGAGCGGCAACTGAGTTGATTAGCTTACATATTCTCTTTTCCAATGCTATTAGGGTACAATAATTGCGCTCAATAGACTTCACCTTCATCATCACCATCACCTTAAACGTACCCTTATAGCATGAATACACGCGTAAAAGCAGCAGTCTCATTCACCTCGATCGTTCTACGTGGCAATGGAGGGCACCCAGAAGACAGACTCGCCTTTGTCTCGTGAAGCACACAGGATATGAAAACTGAGTCCACAGACTTCATGCAACCTGATGACAGTAACGTTGTAGCTCGAACGTGAAGTCGGTTAGCATCGGAAGCTTTGCGGGTCTGCACATACTGGTCATACTGTGAACATGGGCAAATCGTTGCGTCCTGCCTTCTTTTGCACAGCAGAGAACGTTGACTGTCAGTCATTGGTCGATTGAGTAGATACTACGCACAGTATCCAGTGCCATCAGATGCTCCTCGGTCAATCTGTGCTGAGTGGCACGATTCGTATCTACGCTGCATTCATTCATCACCAATTACTCTAACGAGAGTGCACAGATGGGTCCATCGAATCATCATTGATACCACCCATCCCAACTGGCGACAGCTGCGACAACGTATACAGATCTTAAAATTGAGTCACTCGTGAGATGGAGACGGAGTGGCAATGGTGCCAAGATGGCGCCAGGAGCACAAGCTGAACGCATGTTCGATGGCCAATAACGCAAATGTTCACGTAGGGTCAACTTTCGCGAATGAACACGCTTCATGTCCACGCTACGTCACTGATCGGAGGGATGCAATCCATTGGTACGAGGATGGGTGATGGACAGAATCTGGGTTGCGGCACTCGATTTGGACCACATTCAGGCGCGGTGCCTCGTCGTCTCCTCTTGTCTCACCTAGTATGCCTGGACGTCAGGGCACGGCAGGGAATCAGTGGAGGCTTCACTTAGTCGATCACTAAACAATCGCTGCTTACGCTTGGTCGACGAGTGTACGAGTGCCTGCTTGACATCCCAGCTAGTGCGTTCTTACTGTTAGTATGGATCCCAACAAGGAACAACTCTGAGAGAGGGTCATGTTGCGCTGCAATGAGCAAGAAGTCTCCCGAATTCCACAAACAACTGGTGGAGTGACCTCGCTCTGCTGCACATAAGCCCATGCTAGTGAAGTGCATGGAGACGGTACACTCGGTGCATCACCTGCAAGGCACTCGCAGCCACAAGTATGTGAGGAAGCGTGGGAGCACGCAACCTCTCCATGATTACAGAAGATGTGTTGAGACCATTCCCCGTCTGGACTTGTGCAGCAATTGAGGTAGCCTCGCCTTACTTGTCATTTCTCAACTCGCCAACCAAGCACCGAGCCAAGTCATGCTCACCACAACCACCAGCGACGCGAGCGTATTCAGCAACTTCGAATTCGACAGTTCGGACTGCCACGCTGGCACCGGCACCGGTCGCAGCGTCGCGTTCCCAAGTTCCCAGAACAAGACGGAGGACGGCAATGTCATCCCAAGTGTCATCATTGACAAAGCGTCCATCGTCGTCAACTTCACCAACGTGAACGTCGAGAACGTCAGCAACTTAGTCTTCGATATCAGTGGATACAGTAATTCTTATGGCCACACGTGGGCAACGTTCGACACAAGCGACACGATTTTCATGTATCCCAAGGTCGGTGAGCTCGTCGTCGTCAAAGGACAAAGCCTGAAAATCGTGCCAAAGTGGGTGGATACGAACGACTGTAGCCTGGCGGCAGTGAGTCTCGAGGCGGCTCTCATCGGGGACTTCTGCAAGCGATCACCGGCTGCTAAGGTGTGCAAGGGTCACAATCCGAAGGTGACGATGCCTCCGGCTGGAGTGAGCCCTACTACTAGTGATAGTAGCTCGACAGAGGGAACGGGTCAAAAGAAAGTTGGGATCACGCCTGCGCCAAGCAGTGCTCTGTCGGTGACGCGTCCATCGACTCGACGTGTGCTGCTTTCTCTTGTAATGGCGTCGCTAGCGATTGGCCTCAGCGCACAGTAAATATGAACCAGCCCGCTATATCTCGTTCAATCATGTAGACTACTTTTTTTTACTTAAATACACGTCTGCATTCGACTCTGAACGACACGATCTAGCTGCGCGAGAGTACTCAACTTGAAACCCGACTCGATTTCTCGTCCTTGCGCCTCTCGGAGCAGCTTCTCGTATTCGAAGAATGCCTTAGCAGCCGCGTTCGATGCCTCTCGATCGAATACGACGGATCGCTGCTGCCGATGGATCGTCGCCTTCAAAAATGCAATCTCTCGTAGTTTCTTCCAGTGCTGCAGGGTCTGCCAGAGTGTTTCGCTCTCGCGAATCAACTCCAGGCACCGCTGCAGTCGTGTGTCCTTGTCGTCTTCGTCTTCTTCTTCTTCCGGGGAGTCGAACGGAATTGCAAGAGCGATCTTCGCTTCAAGTAACAGTGACTCAGCCAACAGCTGAATACTTCCATGCTCGTTGACAAATGCACGTTGCTCGTGAATCAACTGTAGCGCGTCATTGATCTTGGCCATCGCGAGGTAGATCTCAGCCATGATGACGTGGGCTTCAGCGAGCAAGAGCTCGAAACTGTGTGTCTGACAGATCCCGATCGCACGTAAGAGATCCGGCAGGGCGTCGAATGGTCCGTGCTGCCCAATCGCTGACCGCTGACGATATCGACTCCTATTGATCAGCACTTGAGCGAGCAAATACTCGTAACCACGGTCATCGCAGATCGTCTCGAGCTCATCAAGCTGCTGGAAGCAATGTTCGTATTGTTCTCGTTCGCCCCAACCTTGAGCCTGCATCAACAACGCCGTCAGATATGTCGGATAATCACTGGAAGCTGGCGAAAGCGCGATGATCTGGTGGATATGGAAGTCGTTCATTGCATGCTCACCGCGATTGAGGCTCCATGAGAAGAACACTTGGTGGAGCGCACGCTGTAAGCTGGGGTACATCAATAGATCATGGTTTGGGATGCGTTGCGCATGCATGAGATCATGTAGATGGTTCAAGGCATCGGCAAATGCTACATTGAACGATTCAGTCGGCGGATCGAGCTCCTTTGACCTTGTTGTGGCTTGATTTAATACCATTCGAGCGAGCCACAGCGCAATTTCCCTCGCTGATGCACTTTCACGATACGCGACCCAGAACACGTCGTCAAAAGCCGCTGCCACAGCTCGCTTCCCGACCATGCGCCAGCCCAATGATGCTGCAAGGGTGGATTTACCTTGCAAAGACCATAGGGTCTGAAGAACCGAGTCAGCAGACTGCTTCCACTTCATGCCACCGACGCGTGTGGGGTTGGAACCAGCACTGGCCGCGTTGTTTCCACCCACAGCTCCACCAGCTGGATGCATGTTCATCATCAAGTTGCCGAGAGTCCGACCGGCGTTGCCACCACCGAGAGAGACGGTTGGAACAGTGTCCGCGAGTTGGTTCACAGCACGCTCAACGTCGTCGAGTCGATCCCACAGCGCAAGGGGTCGAGGGGCTGGAAACGAAGCAAGAGCAGAGCTACTCGGACGACCGGATGTACTCACCAAGAGATCGTACTCGAGTCCTGTGAGCGCCACCAAGGCTTGGAGTGATGGCAGTGCGAGCTCGTCGGCACGTTCGATCGTGTTGACAACCAGAGCGCTAACTTGGGCTATTGGTTTACCTTGCGCTTGCTGGATACGAATCAGCCACGAGAGTGCGAACGCCACGCAAATGTGATCTCCGTGGTGCTGAGCGACACGGATAGCTTCGTGTAAGCTGTCAGCAGCGACTTCGTAGCGGTCAAAGAGTATGTGAAGCCCCGCGAGGTTCAGTGCTGCGTACTGCACACCCGAGCCGAGGAAATGCAGGCCGCTCGTCCCCGGAGCGCCGGTTGTTCCATTCGCCGCAGCTTCCGACCGACCACGAAGAGCTTGGCGCAGACGTCGTGTGGCTGCGAGTGCCACATCGTGATACGCATGCAGTGCTTCGACGGCGGCGTCGTACTCGCGGCGGTTCACAAGATCGAGATAGGCGACAAACAGCTCGTCTGGATTCGTTCTAGATGCTGGACGGACGGAATGACCACGTATCGACATGGCACCGACCGATTGTCCTAGTTCGATGAGTTGAACGGTATCATGGAGAAAAAACTGTTTCTGACTCTGCGACAGACGATCACCTGGAGCAGCCTGTGATGGAAGCAGTTCACTCGACGTGGCGGACGAAAGCTGCATGTCGTCCATTGTCTCGTCGCCTTGATGCCAAAGGAAACGCGTCGACGGCGACGACGTAGATGGGATAGAGAGTTCGCTGGTGTCGTGACTCGACCGCCGCTCCGTCTTGTGGAGTTCTGCCTCGCGATACCGTTGGATCTCCTCGTACAACTTGGAAAGTCCGTCAAACAACAGACGATTCACTGCGAGCACGAAGGACCGCACAAAGACCCCAAACATGCTTCGTCTCGCCAGTAACGAGCCCGTCGAGTCAGCCGTCGCCTCGTTCGCTTCCCCCGTCGCCGACTGCGTCAACGGTGCCACACACTCGCCGATGCCGTCGACTACATCGCTCACCGCGTCCGGTGAGTCCACGCCCCCGAGCACTTCGAGCACTTCGTCCACGACAGTCGCGTAGTCCTCGGGCTTGGCAATGGCGGACTGCAGTCGCGAGAACACTGCCGATAGCCTCAGCGGATCGCCTCGGTTGTCGTCATTGCCCTCGCTTCGTAGCACTTTGGACGGATGCTGGAGTTCTTCGCAGAGAAACTGCACGAGTTCCATGACGGAACTGCGCGTCAGACGCTTGCGACGCTCGTCCGCCGAGCGGTCGGTCGAGAGGATGGACGTCTCTGTGTCGTCCACACGCTCATCGTCTTGCTGATGCCGCACGAACGCCGCAATGAGCAGACTCACGACGAGCACATAGCCATTCGGCTTGGTCATGGCGGCTTTTTAGATCTGGTTGCCTTGGTGGTCTCCATAGGTTGACTGTATCGGTATTTTACCGGTTAACTTAAAATATCCTAATACAGTACTTGAACTCGAATCTTAGTCGTCATTTTCAGCCAATCAGAGAGCGGATTGAGAGTCCTCAGAACCTGAGTCCGATCTTAGACAGTCATGGAGCGCATCGGCGTAAGATGCGCACAAGTGAGCAAGCGCCATGCTGGAGGAAACGCCTGTGGTGCCGATCGCGCGCATGCCGTCGATGAGTACGGACGATGACACGCCGACTGTACGTGGGGAGGTGCGACGCTCGAAAGACTTTTCGACCATGACACCAGGGGTCGATCTGTTGGCGTTGCTCGCGTCCGAGTCGATGGATGCAGACGAAGAGAGCGACGAGCCTTTGAGTCCATTAGCAGAGAAGAGCAGCCAACACACGCCACGACAAGAAACGGGAGTTGTCGAGTCTACACTTGCCAGTGAGACAACACGGGATGAAGCCAAGTCTCCAGTGGAAAAAGGAGCAGAAAACGTCTCGCAAGAGAGCGACCTCGTCGAATGCACGCACGTGACGCCTCGGCCACCACCGACAGAGCCAGTGGGCGAAGAAGCTTCGACCCCCACGTCAGTTGAAACTCGGCCTGTGCAAACGCCACCACCCGCGACACCGACGTTAACTCACCCATCCAAGGCATCGAGTGAGCTCTCTGCCGAAACGCGTCAACTTGTCTACGAGTTCTTGTACACCAAGGTATTGCGAGCTGACATCGCTGGATGCATGAACACTCCCATGACCTCACAACTCGATGTACAACTATGCCAGGTGGCTGAGAACCAGTGCGGTTCCCACGCGCGAGAGATCCATGACTGTAAGCTCCTTCAACCAAGCACGCCTGCAAACTAATACTTACCTTGTTTGCCTTTCAGTTCTGTACGCCCACCTCACCGATGCCCAGCGCCTCCATCATCTGCCTCACCTTCTCAACGACCTCACTCGGGCCTTCCACGCCGAAGCCCAGGCGAGACACGAAGACGTCTCACTTGAGACTCAGTCGTCTATCTGTCTCATCGAGAATATGTTTCTCGCTCTTGGACGCAAGTCACCACTGCAGGACATGTACACGGCAGAAGAAGAGGAAATGCTTGAAGAGCTCGCGCACTAAGTTAATGCTGCCCAATTGGTATCTCACACATTCACATATCTCCTCCTAACATTATGCGTTGTCGTTGGTTCTGCGTCGTCAAGCTCCTTCCTTAGTTCGGTGTTGCTCATTCCTTCTCCCATCGGTTTTTTGTGTTATTCTGCTCCTCTGGTGGCACTATCCGCACCACCTTGCCGATACCCTTGGCTTGGCCATCACGGAAGATGAAGCGCATGCCCTTCTTGAGGAACTCTGGTGCGTGGATGAAGCGGAAGCGAACTAATGCGCGATCGCCTGTTCGAATCACATCCTGCGAGGAATCTATCCACACGATCTCGGCCGTCTGGCGGATTGTCCGGCAGTTGATCATTGGCTGGTAGCCCACTGCTACTGTAGTCTGGTGGTGAAGAATCACAACGCGAGCTTCAAACACCTGAGAGACGTAGTCGGCCACATTCACATTCAGACTGAGCAGTATCATCCCCTTGCGGAACGTCTGGCGATTGAGTACGTGCTTCTTGTTGATCGAGCGTATCGAAACGGCAGCCGTCTGTCCTGGGAAGATTTCCTTCATTGGCACATACATCGATTCCATGCTGCGTATCACGACCTTGTGGAAGACGCCGTTGTAGTCTGGGCCGAGAAGTAGAGTGTCGTTCACTTTGAATGTACCCGTCACGAGGGTGCCCGCCAAGATGAAGCCCACGCCCGGGACCTGGAAAGTCTCATCGATCGGCATCTCCACGAGGTCCGTCGAAGTCGCAGATTGGGTGGATGCTTCCGCTTCCATGCCTTCTTTTTGGTTAGACTTGAGTCCGGCAAGCGTTGTGGCCGCAAGACTCGCCTTGAACAGTGCAGTTGGCGACGCGTCAAAGAATATCCGTCGCAGGTTCTCCAGACCGTCGCCCGTCACGTTCGAGAGTGGCAAGATTGGCGTGATGCGGTTCGATGGGATGCCTTTGGCCGCCGCGATCGCCTGTTCCTCCGACTTGACAAGCATCGGCATCTTACCATCTACAAGGTAATCAACAAGACATCAGAACTATGCATCATGGCGCAGATGTACACGAAAGCAACTCACAGCGCTTGAGCGATTGACGAATCGTCTGGAGCGTCTCCTTGGCAATGTTCTTTGGCGCGATATCAATCTTGGTGAGCACAACCACCAGCGGAATCTCAAGCGCCACGGCGATGGCGAGGTGCTCCTTGGTCATGCGTTTAACGCCCATGTTCGCACCCACCACCACCACCACAATATCCGGTTGCATGCCCGTGAGTCCAAACACTGTCGTCTTGAGGTACTTCTCGTGGCCGGCCAAATCAATCAGCTGCAGTCGCTTGTACGCGACCTTGGCGAGATCGAGCCACGCTATGGTCTTGCCCGCACGTTTGGACAGGATCTGCTCCCCGTGCTCGTCAAAGCCCATGTACGCAGTGGCCACGGAGCTTGTTCGACCAGTCTCGATCTCATGCTGGTGACGAAAGATGGCCTTGCGCGAGGACCCGCGGCCGTCGTCCAAGTCGCCCTTGATCAACGTGCCGATGAGACTCGACTTGCCGCTGTCTACATTGCCCACGAACGCCACGCGCAGCGTCCGCACGCGGTCCTTGTCGAGCACGAGCGTCTCGTCGTGTTCCGCGGCTTCTAGCGCGCTCTGGACGTCGGCGAGCGCCTCATCCGGCGCGCCGTCGTCTCCCTGATTCGTTTCTCCCTGCAGCGCCTGCTGCTTGAGCGTGAGGATCGCGAGGTGCTCCTGCACACTCAGCTCTTCCTCCTGTTGGTTACTCGTCGTCTCCATGGCGCGTTGTCGTGTGAGGGTGACGCTTCCGCGGGCGGAAAGCTTTCGAATATTACCAGATCGTGAGTGATGGTCCCGCCTTGAAGTTGCGCCAGACGGGAAGTAATTTATGATGGCTGCGATGTCGTCAACCCATGTGTAGACGACACCACAAGAATCCCCAACGGCCCACCCGCGAACAGGCGACGCATGAGTTGTACCCACATGGAACGCTGTCGTGGAGGACACCGCTCGCTCTGCGCCTTCACGTCGACCCCCGCGTCGCGGTCCCATGTGTTTTTCGTCTTCTTTCCTTCCGTGGTGTTCTTTTCTTTCGTACTTTACCGAGGAAAGCAGCAAGTGGTCGAAACCGATCACCTACCGGTAGATGCCGGTTTCGTACCTGGCAACCGGCCATCTCGCGCCATTATCCGCAGCGTCACCACATTTGGTGAACATGGCGACGGGCGGCGGCATCCAGACGCAGAATACGCTGCGGGTCTTGCTCGCCACGGACAACCACTTGGGCTACGCCGAGAAGGACCCGATCCGCGGCGATGACTCGTTCCGCACGTTCCAGGAGATCCTACAGCTCGCGCGCCACGAGCGCGTCGACCTGCTCTTGTTGGCGGGGGATCTCTTCCACGAGAACAAACCCACGCGCAAGACGCTCTATCAGACCATGCGACTGCTGCGCACGCACTGCATGGGCGACGGAGCCGTGCAATTCCAGATCGTGAGCGACCAGTCCATCAACTTTCCCAATTTCGGCACAGTCAACTACGAAGACCCCAACTACAACATCCACTTGCCCGTCTTCTCGATCCACGGCAACCACGACGACCCGTCACGCGATGCCGGTGGTGCCGACGCACAGGCCACGTCGCTGGCGGCGCTGGATCTGCTCAGTGCCGCGAACTTGGTGAATTACTTTGGCAAATCGGAAAAAGTCGACGCCATCGAAGTGTTTCCCGTGCTGATGGTAAAGGGCTCGACCAAAGTGGCCATCTACGGACTCGGTAACATGCGTGACGAGCGGCTGCATCGCATGTTTGCGCAGCGTAAAGTGGTTTTCCGTCGACCGGCTGAGGCCCCCGAGAGCTGGTTTAGCATCTTTGTCGTCCATCAGAACCGCGACGATCGCGGACGCGGCACCAAGAACTGTCTACCCGAGAGCATGATCCCCGATTTTATCGACTTTGTCGTGTGGGGACACGAGCACGAGTGTCTGATCGACGTGGAAGAGAGCGTCAAGGGCGACTTTTTCATCACCCAGCCAGGCTCGAGTGTCGCGACGTCACTTGTTGAAGGCGAAGCCAAGGCCAAGCACGTCGGTGTGTTGGAGATCCACCAACAGAGCTTCCGACTGTCCACACGTGAACTCAAGACCGTTCGTCCATTCAAAATGACCGACGTGATACTTAGCGAAGAAGAATCGCTCGATCCGAACGACCCAGACGTCACGGGGCGCCTCCAGGAGATTCTAGAAGAGCGCGTGCGTGAGTTACTTATCCAGGTAGACGAAGAAGAGCGAGCTAGTGGCCAGAAGCGACCGCCTGAGTTGCGCCAGCCACTCATTCGCGTGCGTGTTGAACACTCGGGCTTCCCTGTGCTCGTGAATCAGCGCTTTGGTGGTCGCTTCGTCGGCAAGGTGGCCAATCCGAACGATATCCTGCTCTTCTATCGACGCAAGAAGGCACAAACGTCTGCGACCGACAAGAAGGATGGGATCATGACTGGAGCCGAAAAGAAGCGTGCACTGAGTCTGCTCACCGAACCGATTCGACCGACGCGTCTGGACACTGTGACCATCGAAGACCTCTTGACCAAGCAGTTGCATCGCCCTGAGCAATCTCTTGTTTTCCTACCTGAGGCACCATTGGCTATCGCGTTGGAAGAGTACATCGTCAAGAACATCCCTTCAGCCCTCGATGATTTTGTTACCCAGGTATTGGAAGACACCCAGCGTGACCTTGTGGCGAAAAAGGATGCCAAGTCGAAGCAGGAGATCGCATCCGAGGTGGAAAAGAAAAAAGAACGTGTGAACGCAGCGCACTTGGTTGATGAAGAAGAAGGGCGCACACCAACAGCATCTCCTTTGCGATCTCAACCACTGAGCGCACGTAGTCGACTGGACAGTCTTGATGGCAGTGACGAAGAGTTCAAGTCAGAGGACACTCGGAAGACAACCAAATCCTCTAGCGCTCGTGTAACGAAGGCAACCCCAGCGACGGCGCGGAGTAAACGAGCGACAAAGCCGGCAGCATCCGTTAATGAGGAGGAAGATTCTTTCGGTTCGGACGCAATGGAAGAAGTGGCCACGAAAAAGCCAGCTGCGACAACTCGTAAGCGCACCACCCCAGTCAAGAAAGCACCGACACCACGGAAAGCTCCAGCACGTACCGCTACAACCAAACGCAAGGCGCAACGCGACGTGTTCTCAGATGAAGAAGAGGAGGTTGACAACGATGGTGACGAAGACTACGAATTCAAGGGTGATGATGACGATGAGAACGAGGCATTTGGCCGAGGGAAAGGGGATGGCAAGGCTCGACGCCAGTCTCCGGTGGCAAAACCCAAGGGGAAAACACCTCCTCGGAAGCGTCTGCGTCGTGCGACGAGCGACAACGAAGACGACGATGATACATTCTCTGCTGGTTCAAAGCAAGCAACCGTGGGAGATGGCGAGATCAATCTGTGTTCGTCAGATTCCGATGCCACAGCGTCGACAGCTATCTCTTCAGCAGCCAAGCCAGCGAGAAAGCGTCCAACGCCGCAGCCCAAGATCACTGACATGTTTATGAAGCAGCGACCAGCTCCGACAGCTAGTGTAGTAGCTGATGAGCACGATGACGTTGAGAGCGATCGTGAGTTCACGCAGATCGCGACAGCTCGTCGACCCGCAGCCGAGTCACAGTTCGAAGTTGCGTCGCAGTCTCAATCGCAATCGCAAGCGATGGGCGGCGTGAAAAAGCGCAAGTTACCGCTGTCGATGCTCTCGGCGTCTCAGTCGACGATGGCCACGCCCAAGCTTAAGCGTGACGGTGATCCAGCATCGACAGCATCAGCTCTTCGCAAAGGATGGGGACGAACTCGTCGATGAACTGCCTAGGTTGGCCTTATGATCCTTTTAATCTAAATCAAAGCAAGTATTCGACACAAGGCATCGTGAATTTGATAGAGGCATGTATTCGTCTCACTCTATTCGTTCTGCTACCACACTTACAGTCCCGAATGCCCGCACCATATTCCACGATTATTACTGCGCAGATGCCTCACCAACTTGCTCTTGTGGTGGCGTTTGTGGCAAACTTGCTGATAGCTCCTGTTCTTGTGCTGGGTCCTGACGCACCCAGGTCTTGTTCTGGAAGCGCGGACGCATTTGCGAAGAGAAGTACGGGTTTCGAGGTGCAAACGTCTGGGCTCTTGGGTTGACTGCCGCACCGGCAGCTCCAGCTTCGTTCGTCGACGTCTCAGTACCGTTGGCGGCATCGGCACCAGCAGCACCGGCCTCGCCTTCCTCAGTCTTGGCAGCATTTGGGTTCACCCACTTTCTGTTTTGGAAAGATGGACGAGGACCGCGAGGTCCCTGGTTATACTTGGGTGGCCCGTGAGGCATTGGTGGCATGTATGGACCACGTGGCATACCATGCGGTGGATATCCCATGCCAAAAGGAGGCATTCCACCGTAAGGAGGTGGGTAAAACATTGGATGTCCGTAAGGCTGCAATGCATCACACAATGTCGTCAGTAAATTGCGTCAAATCCTCGGCAAACTAGAAATAAATACGTACCCCAGGAGGGTATCCTCCATATCCTGGTGGACCACGAAAGCCTCCGTGCGGTGGCTGGTTACCGTGGTGTCCTCCATCTCGACCTGGGCGTCCGTCGGATGGCGATCCTGGTGGTAATGGGGGAGCACTGTTGCTGCCATCTCGTGAAGGTCGGTCAGGCTTGTCTCCTTCTTGCCTCCGTCGGTTCTGTCGCCGTCCGGCATTGCCATCACCATCACTGTGATTCTCTTGGTCGCTGCGGTTCGATCGGTCGTCACGGCGACCCGTCTTCTTACGCTTGTTTGCGAGTAGACTGTCACGTGCGTCCAATTCGGCTTGATCCACATTCACGGGTGGACCAAGCAATTGAGTGAGACGCCCACCACTTCCTGGTCGCTTTCCGTGAGCACTCGACTCGGTCGATTCCTTGTCGTTTGCCTTACGCTTCGTGCCACGTCCACCGTTGTTCTCGCTTGTTTTGTCTTGAGCTGGAGTTGACTTGGGCTCTGGTACACCAAAGCGCTGCGAGCGTCGCGCCATGATCGCTTTCATATCGTCCGTGTGGCTCGACAACGTGCGGATCGTACCGCTCTTGCCACTAAGTGATACCACCTTCTTCTCAGCTACTGGCGGCGCAGTGGTCGCACTGATGCCCTTGAGACTAACCACACGCTTGGCTGGTTGGGCTGGCGTCGAATGGGCATCTTCCACTTCCTCTCCTTCAAGAGATGGAGGCTCGAGATCGTCGTCCGCACTTGTGGACGCAGCTTGGGTGGCTTCGGTCGGAGCCTGGGTCGCCTCGAGCGTCGGGAGGTCGCTACTAAGCCACTGGACAAACTGCTGCGCTTGCTCGTCGCCGATAAAGTCCACGAGGTCTTGCGCGATCTGGCCCATGGACTTCTTGTTGCCGATCATCACCAAGACGTATTGCTTTGGGGGACGCGAGAGACACACACATACACAAATGTCATTCCTTCGTTCTTTTCGTCTTTTCGTCTTTTCGACTGCCGTCCACCGCCTTCTCTCCTTCGTTTCCTCTTTTGGTTTTCTTTTCATGAGACGTCTCTTTTCTTTCCGTCGTTTGTTTCGTTGGACGGTGGGAACACACATACACATACACACCATGCACAGCCATACGTCCACACGGTGGACGCACTCCCTCCTTCCGCCACGGTCTATCCGTCGCTCGTCCACAGCTCACACACGCAACGCACACACGGAGAGAACGAAACAAACATCCGAGAAAACGCAAAGAGAGAAGACGCGGGCGGTTAGTCCTCCAGATCTAAACCAAGCACGCACTTACCGCCATCACATCGTCGACTTCGATACCGAGGATCTCCGAGAGCCGCACACGCGTGCGGTTCTGGATCTCCTCCTTGAGCTCCGGCGTCAGCGTCGTGCTGAACACGTACTCGGTCGGGTACATTTGGACGTGTCGGGGGTGGCGACTCGCTCTCTTCCCAAGTGGTGGACGCCGCAAGGAAACAAACCCAGAAAAAGTGAACCGTACCGCTACGGACAGAATAACAGTAAGGTTAGTCCTGTCCCACACAATCTTGACTTCACAGTCGTGTCCAATAGCCAAGCGAACTTAGCAGAACGAACTTACGACGCAGTGGTGAAGTGTTGATGGATTTCAAATGGTTTCAATCAAATGTGTACGAAGCAGAGTATGTATGAAAGCGATTTGATTCTTCTATCACACGCTATGTTCTAGTTAATTGGCGAGTCCTCTCGCCACGCCCTTCTCCTCGTTCTGCTGCGACGCAAAGTTGTTGAAAATCTGCTCCAATGTCGTCTGCGACACTGCGTACTCGCGAATGTGGTGCGTCTGCTTGCCACTCTCCACGAGACGGAATACGTTCGACAGCTTCAGCGACTTCTGATCACCCAGTAAACGATAGCGACACATGTCGTTCTGGCGCTCCACCAACTGCACCTTGTCGTTGCCAAAGCACTCCTGTAGGAACGCATTCAGACCCAAGTATCGCTCTTCTGCCATCCACCACGCGCCAAAGAGCTGCGGACGGATACTGCCATCACGCTCCAACACAGCTGCGAGTGCGTAGCCAGTGGCATGCTTGGCGTCGATCTTGCTGAACCACGAGGCATCACCGAACTTCTCACAGGCGTCACGCAATTGGTCTGGTGTGATCACGGAAGACGAAGATCCACCCATACACATTGACACACGTCCCTCCACTTCTTCCGTCTTGGCCTGGTCCAGCTTGATCTCGATCATCAGTCCGTTGCCGTGACGATTCTTCAGGTGCTGTACACTGCCCAGGCAGCGCAGACGACCACCCACCATGATGCCAACACGCGTACACAACGCCTCGCACTCTTCCATGCTGTGCGTCGTCAAGATGATCGTCGATTCCTTGCGATGTGTCGAGATGTTGGCGATCACATTCCACATGAAGCGGCGAGATACCGGATCCATACCAGTCGACGGTTCGTCCAAGAATATGATCGGTGGCGAACCAATCATCGCGATCGCCACCGACAACTTGCGTTTGTTGCCGCCACTCAGCGTCCCTGCCAACTTGTGCTCAAAGTCATCCAAGTTCATCTGATGCATCAGTTCCTTCACCACTTTGTCTAGGTCGCGACGAGACACACCCTTGATCTGCGCAAAGAGCTCAAGATGCTCCCGCACCGAAAGCAACTCGAAAAGAGCGTCGAACTGCGGGCAGTAGCCGATGAGGCGACGCACTTCGAGTTGCTGAGAGAGAATGTCGAAGCCGCCGAGTTTGCCAACTCCCGATGTTGGCAAGAAGTTACCCGTCAGCATGTTCATCGTTGTCGTCTTACCAGCGCCATTGATGCCAAGATAACCAAAACACTCACCCTTGGGAAGACCGAACGAAAGGTTGCGCACAGCCACCTTATTTCCTTTGTAGACCTTGCGCAAGTTTTTGACGAGCACCGTATCACTGTCGGCGCGACCACTGAGCACACGCTCGGCTTCCTTCTTGACATCCTCGTCTTCTTCGTATGGAGCGTCCTGAATAACTGGATCACGGAAGATCGCAGCTTGGATCTTTGGGAAGCTGAGTAGGAAGTCGATTCCAACAGCGACACTGAAGAAGAAGACCGCGTTAAATGCGAGGTAGAGCATTTCCCAACCCATTACATCCATGTCGAATGGACTTGGCTTGTCTGATGTGCGTCCAAATGCTGCAGTGATCTCGATCAAACACTGATTGAGCAGACCGGTACCGAGGCTGAAGAGAGGCGACAGACGCCAGAAGAATTTGAGGACCTTATTCGCGTCTTTGCTGCTTTCACTGACGACATCGAGGATGAACGATACAACCATGAGCACAACGCCAAGAACGAAGTTGGCCATGATAGTGTAAGTCTGCGCAGATGCCGCCTCACGGAAGAAGTACGACATCACGTATGTAAACGGAGCGATCGCAAATCCAAAGAGAATGAAGAGCAGCACCACTGCTGGGTAAGTCTCAGGGGTGCACACAGTACAATCGTTTCCCGTGAGAGCTGAGACGTTGAACACCTTGATCAAGATGATCGCTGCCAGGAAGGGGATAACATACATCATCATATCCCAAATGTAGTTGGCGAGCCAAAACGCTGGTAGGCTGACACCAGATACGAGTTGCTGGTGCTTGGAGTTGTGCTCGCGCTGCTTCTCCTTGACGAGGAAGACAACAATCGAAGCTGGGTAGAAAGCAAACGCGATCACGATGAAGATACATGCTGTGAAGGACAAGAACGATCCGAATAGAGCTTTTGTACTCGCAGTCAGTGGAAGAGGATGCGAGTTGACAGTCAGGTTCAGGTTCGACGCCGCACTTGTATCAGCATTTGATACCATCATCCGATACAAAGCCTGATCCATGAGAGCCTTAAAGATCACCGACCCATGGAGTGCCGTCGTATTCACGAACGTGTGATAACCGAACAACTGCTTCGAACCGTCTCCGTGAACAAGATAGGCGCCGTACTGGCCTTCAACGGGTGTCTGAGTGACCTTGGACGTTTCTTGGTCGGTCTTGCCGAACGCTCGCTGGTAGACCTTCTCACTGAGACGCAGGCAGTAGCCAGTTGTACCCGGGACATCGATTTCGTTCGCGGGGTAGCTGACGTTGAATACCTTCGGTGTTGGCGTGACGTACGGAGGTGTTGAGATGTCGGTTGTCGTGAACGCTTCTGTCTCACCACCAATGAAGAGCGAGTCCAACACATGCGAGCACCATTTGCTGTCGTCTGCTTCACAGAAGTACGGAACATTCATATCAGTGCCATATCTGAACTTCTCGGAAACAAGAGGGAGTTTCGGGTCAGACTTGGTTAGTGAGCTCGACTTGAGCAAGGCAAGACCGGCTGCCAGCAGTACAACTGGTAGCACAGCACTGAATATGAGAACACGCCGATCTCGTTTCGCCACGCGGAAGCGCTTAAACAATAGAGCGTACAGGTGCACAAAGAACATCGTCATACCCGTCAAGTTGGCGATCGATGGGCCCGATGGACCAGTGGAAGTGGCACCAGGAGAACCCGCGTCTTTCTTCAGTGTGTGCTGGTTGTCCTCATCATCCGCTTCAGCAACCTTGATAAACACCTCCTCCATCGTCGTGACCGAGATACCATATGACAACACGCCCAATGTCTCAAGCTGATCATCGAGAGCCTCGAACAACTGGGGGAACTCTGAGGAACAGTCCAATGGCAATTGGAATGCGATCTCCGCACCAACATTGCTCAGGACCTTGGCGCGAGGAACACGTGTCGTAATAAAGTCGATCAGTTGCTTCTCATCACACTTCTCACGTTTCACCAGAGTGAAGTTGTAACCCGCACCATATCGATTCTTAAGAAACAGAGAAGAGCCACAGCAGCGGAGCTGTCCTTCCGCCATGATAGCAATGCGGTCCCCGAGAATGTCAGCCTCGTCCATAAAGTGCGTTGTCAACACCATTACGCGGTTCTGACGATTGTTGAGAAGGATCTCCCACGTGCTTCGTCGGCTGTACGGATCCATGCCCGACGTTGGCTCATCCAAAAAGACCAGCGAGCTATCACCCAGCAAACAGATTGCGACTGACAACTTGCGTTTCATGCCACCCGACAGCGCCGCTGAGAACACCTTCCGCTTCTCCGTGAGACCAACCTCTTTGATCTTAGTGCTCACCACCTCATTCATTGAAGCCTTCGTGTATCCCTTGATTCGAGCGTAGAAGATCAGGTGCTCTTCGACAGTCATCTCAGCGTATAAAACATCATACTGGAAGCACAACCCCAGTGACTGACGAATGTGACCCATATCTCGTGAGAAAGACATGCCACGAAAGTAGGCGTCACCTTCTGTGGGAGCGATCACACCGGTGAGCATCGAGATGAGCGTTGTCTTACCCGCACCGTTGTGACCAAGAAGACACGTGATCTGGTCCTTGTACATTGCGAGACTCACTCCACGCACTGCCTTTTTGATACCACCTGGCACGACAAACTCCTTCTTGATGTTCTTGATGATGAGAGCTTCACCACTGCGTTCCTGTTGGCGGAGATCTGGGCCAACGGGCTCAACATTGGGATTGATATCGATGACGGTCTCCTCAGCAGTGCTGATATCGTTGATCTTGGCCGAGTACTTGCGCCGCCAGTAGTTTGGAGAGACTGGGAAGTACCATTTCTCCGTCGTACCATACTCTTTAGGAATCACCCGCTCCAGATACATACCGATCAACGTGTAGAGAATAGCATCGAAGAGCATCATACCCAAAGCCATGTCGAAACTGAAGTTGTCTGTGACTGTTCTAGCATTTCCGAAGTTCATGCCAACACCAGTCGATTCGACAGTAGCAAGAGTCTGCACACCAAAGGCGAGCGCCACCGGCGAGAGAAGACATGCGACACCCTTCGATCCTTTGCTGGACGACGTACTGAACGCCGATGAGACAAAGTACATGAAGAAGAACAAGACCATACCCGCAAATGCACCGGTTCGCGCACGAGAGAACAGCGTGCTGACCAAGAACCCGAAAGCGAGCACACTCAAGCTGAAGAGGAAAAAGAAGAGGAAGATGATCACGAAGTCGCTGTTGCCAAACAAACCACCCATACTTGCGGCAGCTTGGAGAATACATCCGATGAAGAAAATCACAATATACGTGATGTACCACGACAGGATGATTGAGCTTTCTTGCACGCCGAGGATCTTCATGTACTCTCTTGACCGTGTCTCTTTTTCTTGGATTAACACCACCAGAATGCGGGACACAGCGTACAAATACGCCAAAATGAAGACCAATGCGAACACCGTCTTAATACTTTCGTAGAAAGGCGACGACAAGAATCCGTCAACAGGGAATGCAGCCACTGAGGAAGCAAAGTACGGCTGGGGTGCAATTCGCAAAGGCACGAGGAGCTTCTCTTTCTCGGCGCTTGAGATCGACATGAGCTCGGTTGCTGCTGTCGTCGGATCATTGAAAGCGAACGGCAGCGCCATCTTGATGAAGAAATCGTTGGCGATGCGCTGAAAGAGCTGAACGTCGAGAGCCGGGTCCGATGTGGCCATAGCCTTCTGATGTTGGCAAGCGCCAGTAGTCGACTTGGTGGATGCATCCCAAACAGGCATACAATTGACGAATCGAGTGACAGCAGTCTGCAGCGTCATGAAACCGAGCACTGCGTACCGAGAGTAAGGCTCCGTACTGATCGTACGTTGGAACGGTGACTCGAACGCAGGTTCACCAATAGTACGAGGCACATCGCCACTTGCTCCGCGTTTTCCCAAAGTTGCGTTGAACCGAAGCGAGTACTCAATGGAAGACGGCTGACCAATTGACGCATCATCCATGGGATACTTGTCAAACACCACTGCGCTGTAGATCTTGGGAGTGTCCGCCGTCTTGCCATACTCAGTGCTGGTGATATAAGCTTCAAGCTCAGCTTCGTTCTTGAAGAACACCACACTGTCTTCAAAAGCGGGGATTTTGACTGGACTGGCCGAGTTGTAATTAGATTTGCTGATGGCAACCTGAGGATACCACACCTTCATCGTCTCCAAGAAATACTTCCTTGTAAACGTGTTGTCTGGAGCAATAGCGATCTTGTACGGGGTCACGTGATCTCGGCAGTTGGCTGGAATGGCGTTAGCGGCTGTTGTGTCAGTGTTGACCGCACCAAAGAACCCAACCTGACTCGTGCAACTGATCCTATCAGCTTTAGTCTTAAAGTCATCCACGTTGCGCATCTCATCTGCAGAACGCATGCTCAGATACATGAGAAGACCCGACATCGTAGTCTCCGTCACCAGGTATCGTCGTTCACTACTGCCAATCCAGCCAACGTCCATGCCAAGATTCCACGCGCCAAACCCACCCGAATAATCCGTCATCGTGTAACTGCGTCCGACCGTCTTGTCCGTCGCACTGCTGCTTGTGTCACTCCATCCCGCTGGGACATTAACATTGGTCGTCAGACCCTTCAAGCCACTGAGCAAGATGATGAAGAGCACTGGGAGGATGATCTCAAGCACGGTCGCCACGGGATGTCGCTTCTTCAAGAGCCAGTTCTTCCACAAGAGCGTGCGCACATGCGTCCCGAGCGTGATCTTGCGCTTCTCGGTCATGTCGCTCTCGCCGAACGACTGCGCTGACAGCCGCAGTGACTTGCTTCTTCCTCTTCTTGCTCCTTGCGTTTGCCCCACCGAGGCAATGCAAGAGTGAGCCGCTTCTATCTTCGCGTCCGACGCCGTTTCATCTCCGCTTTCATTTTGGTTTACGACCCGCGTGCGCTAATCTCACGCGGCGCTAAACAATGCGACGGCGTTCTCCGTCGCAGCATCGCATCCGGCGTTAATATAGCAGAGGCCGCGGACGAATTCCACCAACGGCAACAACCGCCCATGTGGCCATGGGGGTTTCCGTCGAGACCATCACTCTCTCGGACAATCGGACTTTGGCGGAACATGTAGGCCAGTAAAACAGTGGTCTACGGTAGAGGTCGCTTTTGCGGGTTTTACGTTAGTTTTAGAGGGAATTCGGTGAGCTGACAAGCATCACAAGTGGAAAATGGGCTTGTACGACTTAATCAAACGCTTCTTCGCTCTGACGACCTAGCCATTGTGTCTACTTGAAGAGCCCTCTCGCCACGCCCTTCTCCTCGTTCTGCTGCGACGCAAAGTTGTTGAAAATCTGCTCCAATGTCGTCTGCGACACTGCGTACTCGCGAATGTGGTGCGTCTGCTTGCCACTCTCCACGAGACGGAATACGTTCGACAGCTTCAGCGACTTCTGATCACCCAGTAAACGATAGCGACACATGTCGTTCTGGCGCTCCACCAACTGCACCTTGTCGTTGCCAAAGCACTCCTGTAGGAACGCATTCAGACCCAAGTATCGCTCTTCTGCCATCCACCACGCGCCAAAGAGCTGCGGACGGATACTGCCATCACGCTCCAACACAGCTGCGAGTGCGTAGCCAGTGGCATGCTTGGCGTCGATCTTGCTGAACCACGAGGCATCACCGAACTTCTCACAGGCGTCACGCAATTGGTCTGGTGTGATCACGGAAGACGAAGATCCACCCATACACATTGACACACGTCCCTCCACTTCTTCCGTCTTGGCCTGGTCCAGCTTGATCTCGATCATCAGTCCGTTGCCGTGACGATTCTTCAGGTGCTGTACACTGCCCAGGCAGCGCAGACGACCACCCACCATGATGCCAACACGCGTACACAACGCCTCGCACTCTTCCATGCTGTGCGTCGTCAAGATGATCGTCGATTCCTTGCGATGTGTCGAGATGTTGGCGATCACATTCCACATGAAGCGGCGAGATACCGGATCCATACCAGTCGACGGTTCGTCCAAGAATATGATCGGTGGCGAACCAATCATCGCGATCGCCACCGACAACTTGCGTTTGTTGCCGCCACTCAGCGTCCCTGCCAACTTGTGCTCAAAGTCATCCAAGTTCATCTGATGCATCAGTTCCTTCACCACTTTGTCTAGGTCGCGACGAGACACACCCTTGATCTGCGCAAAGAGCTCAAGATGCTCCCGCACCGAAAGCAACTCGAAAAGAGCGTCGAACTGCGGGCAGTAGCCGATGAGGCGACGCACTTCGAGTTGCTGAGAGAGAATGTCGAAGCCGCCGAGTTTGCCAACTCCCGATGTTGGCAAGAAGTTACCCGTCAGCATGTTCATCGTTGTCGTCTTACCAGCGCCATTGATGCCAAGATAACCAAAACACTCACCCTTGGGAAGACCGAACGAAAGGTTGCGCACAGCCACCTTATTTCCTTTGTAGACCTTGCGCAAGTTTTTGACGAGCACCGTATCACTGTCGGCGCGACCACTGAGCACACGCTCGGCTTCCTTCTTGACATCCTCGTCTTCTTCGTATGGAGCGTCCTGAATAACTGGATCACGGAAGATCGCAGCTTGGATCTTTGGGAAGCTGAGTAGGAAGTCGATTCCAACAGCGACACTGAAGAAGAAGACCGCGTTAAATGCGAGGTAGAGCATTTCCCAACCCATTACATCCATGTCGAATGGACTTGGCTTGTCTGATGTGCGTCCAAATGCTGCAGTGATCTCGATCAAACACTGATTGAGCAGACCGGTACCGAGGCTGAAGAGAGGCGACAGACGCCAGAAGAATTTGAGGACCTTATTCGCGTCTTTGCTGCTTTCACTGACGACATCGAGGATGAACGATACAACCATGAGCACAACGCCAAGAACGAAGTTGGCCATGATAGTGTAAGTCTGCGCAGATGCCGCCTCACGGAAGAAGTACGACATCACGTATGTAAACGGAGCGATCGCAAATCCAAAGAGAATGAAGAGCAGCACCACTGCTGGGTAAGTCTCAGGGGTGCACACAGTACAATCGTTTCCCGTGAGAGCTGAGACGTTGAACACCTTGATCAAGATGATCGCTGCCAGGAAGGGGATAACATACATCATCATATCCCAAATGTAGTTGGCGAGCCAAAACGCTGGTAGGCTGACACCAGATACGAGTTGCTGGTGCTTGGAGTTGTGCTCGCGCTGCTTCTCCTTGACGAGGAAGACAACAATCGAAGCTGGGTAGAAAGCAAACGCGATCACGATGAAGATACATGCTGTGAAGGACAAGAACGATCCGAATAGAGCTTTTGTACTCGCAGTCAGTGGAAGAGGATGCGAGTTGACAGTCAGGTTCAGGTTCGACGCCGCACTTGTATCAGCATTTGATACCATCATCCGATACAAAGCCTGATCCATGAGAGCCTTAAAGATCACCGACCCATGGAGTGCCGTCGTATTCACGAACGTGTGATAACCGAACAACTGCTTCGAACCGTCTCCGTGAACAAGATAGGCGCCGTACTGGCCTTCAACGGGTGTCTGAGTGACCTTGGACGTTTCTTGGTCGGTCTTGCCGAACGCTCGCTGGTAGACCTTCTCACTGAGACGCAGGCAGTAGCCAGTTGTACCCGGGACATCGATTTCGTTCGCGGGGTAGCTGACGTTGAATACCTTCGGTGTTGGCGTGACGTACGGAGGTGTTGAGATGTCGGTTGTCGTGAACGCTTCTGTCTCACCACCAATGAAGAGCGAGTCCAACACATGCGAGCACCATTTGCTGTCGTCTGCTTCACAGAAGTACGGAACATTCATATCAGTGCCATATCTGAACTTCTCGGAAACAAGAGGGAGTTTCGGGTCAGACTTGGTTAGTGAGCTCGACTTGAGCAAGGCAAGACCGGCTGCCAGCAGTACAACTGGTAGCACAGCACTGAATATGAGAACACGCCGATCTCGTTTCGCCACACGGAAGCGCTTAAATAGTAGAGCGTGCAGGTGCACGAAGAACATCGTCATACCCGTCAAGTTGGCGATCGATGGACCCGATGGACCAGTGGAAGTGGCACCAGGAGAACCCGCGTCTTTCTTCAGTGTGTGCTGGTTGTCCTCATCATCCGCTTCAGCAACCTTGATAAACACCTCCTCCATCGTCGTGACCGAGATACCATATGACAACACGCCCAATGTCTCAAGCTGATCGTCGAGAGCCTCAAACAGTAGTGGGAACTCTGAGGAACAGTCCAATGGCAATTGGAATGCGATCTCCGCACCAACATTGCTCAGGACCTTGGCGCGAGGAACACGTGTCGTAATAAAGTCGATCAGTTGCTTCTCATCACACTTCTCACGTTTCACCAGAGTGAAGTTGTAACCCGCACCATATCGATTCTTAAGAAACAGAGAAGAGCCACAGCAGCGGAGCTGTCCTTCCGCCATGATAGCAATGCGGTCCCCGAGAATGTCAGCCTCGTCCATAAAGTGCGTTGTCAACACCATTACGCGGTTCTGACGATTGTTGAGAAGGATCTCCCACGTGCTTCGTCGGCTGTACGGATCCATGCCCGACGTTGGCTCATCCAAAAAGACCAGCGAGCTATCACCCAGCAAACAGATTGCGACTGACAACTTGCGTTTCATGCCACCCGACAGCGCCGCTGAGAACACCTTCCGCTTCTCCGTGAGACCAACCTCTTTGATCTTAGTGCTCACCACCTCATTCATTGAAGCCTTCGTGTATCCCTTGATTCGAGCGTAGAAGATCAGGTGCTCTTCGACAGTCATCTCAGCGTATAAAACATCATACTGGAAGCACAACCCCAGTGACTGACGAATGTGACCCATATCTCGTGAGAAAGACATGCCACGAAAGTAGGCGTCACCTTCTGTAGGAGCAATCACACCCGTTAGCATCGAGATGAGTGTTGTCTTACCAGCACCGTTATGACCTAGAAGACACGTGATCTGGTCCTTGTACATTGCGAGACTCACTCCACGCACTGCCTTTTTGACACCACCTGGGACGACAAATTCCTTCTTGATGTTCTTGATGATGCGTGCTTCGCCTGTCTGCTCTTGCTCCAGAAGGTCTTGCCCGAATGGCTCAACGCTTGGATCGATGTCGATGACTGTCTCGTCCGTGACTCCAGTGTTGTTGATCTTGGCCGAATACTTTCGCTTCCAGTAGCTAGGTGAGAGAGGGAAATACCATTTCTCCGCTATGCCGTACTCCTTCGGAATTACCTTCTCTAAATACAAACCGACAAGCGTATAGAGTAAGGTGTCGAAGAATAGCATTCCCACCGACATGTCGAAGCTGAAGTTATCGATCACTGTGCTGGCGCTGCCATAGTTCATGCCAACTCCAGTCGCTTCGACAGTGGCAAGGGTCTGCACACCGAAGGCGAGCGCCATGGGCGGAAGAAGGCATGCCACACCCTTCGATCCCTTGCTTGAAGACGCACCGAAAGCTGAAGATACGAAGTACATGAAGAAGAACAGAACCATACCGGCAAACGCGCCCGTCCGTGCCCGAGAGAATAGTGTGCTCACCAAGAAGCCAAATGCCAACACACTCGTGCTAAAGAAGAAGAAGAAGAAAAAGACGATCCCGAAGCTGCTGTTATCAAATAATCCACCAGTGAGAACACTGGCCTGGAGAAAGGTCGAGACGAGGAAGATCATGAAGTATGTGATGTACCACGACAGAATGATCGAGCTTTCTCGTACACCCAGGATCTTCATGTACTCTCGTGATCGGGTCTCTTTTTCTTGAATGAATGCCACAAGGATGCGAGAAACCGCGTACAAGTATGCCAAAACGAATACCAACGCAAACACCGACTTGACGCTGTTGTAGAATGGTGAAGACAGGAATGCGTCGACAAGAAAAGCTGCCACGGTGGAGTCATAGTATGGCTGCGGTGCGATCCGTAGGGGTGCAAGTAGCTTCTCTTTGTCAGTGCTCGAGATCGAGGCAAGCTCGATAGCCGCGGTCGATAAATCATTGAACGCGAAAGGCAATGCCATTTGCACAAAAGAGTCGTTGCCAATGCGCTGAAGGAGCTTGGAATTCAGAGCAGCATCAGCCTTGGCCACCGCCATCTGGTGCTTGCAGGCACCGGTGGTCGACTTGGTTGTTGCATCCCACACAGGCATGCAGTTGACGAATCGAGTGATAGCAGTCTGTAGTGTCATGAAACCGAGCACTGCATATCGCGAGTATGGGTCCGTGTTGATCATACCCTGGAAAGGTGACTCGAACGAAGGATCACCAATTGTGCGAGGCACGTCTCCATTCGAACCACTTTGACCGGTCGCATTGAATCGAAGCGAGTACTCAATCGACGTAGCCTGGCCGATTGCCTGCTCATCTGGATATTTATCGAAAATGACAGCACCGTAGATCTTGGGAGTGTCCACGGTCTTGCCATAGTTCTCCCCAGTAACGTACAACTCGAGCTCGTCTTCATCCTTGAAAAACACCACACTGCCGCCAAACGCGGGGACTTTGACTTGACTTGTCGAAGCGTAATTGGACTTGCTGATGGCAACTTGAGGATACCACACCTTCATCGTCTTTAAGAAATACTTCCTCGTGAACGTGGTGTCGGGGGCAATGGCGATCTTGTACGGCGTTACGTTGTCTCGACAGTGGCTTGGGATCGCGTTCGGCGACGCCATATCTGTGTTCACAGCGCCAAAGAACCCAACCTGGTTTCAACACTTGATTCGGTCGTCAGCTGAAGCAAATGTGTCCACACCGCGCATCTCATCTGCCGAGCGCATACCCAGGTACAACAAAAGACCGGACATCGTGGTCTCCCTCACGAGGTACCGTGGCTCTTTCGCACCCTTCCACCCAATCTTCATCTCAAGATCCTCCGCTCCGATGCCACCGCTAGAATTCGTCAGCGTGTGGCTACTGCCAGCAGTCTTGTTGCCTGGGTTGGGAGTCGCGTCACTCTACCCTGGGGGAACGTAGACCGTCGGAGGCATGGACTTGGTGCCGTTCATAAGGATGATAAAGATCACCGGCAAGAGGATCTCTAGTGCTAACGCCATGCGATGCCGCTTCTTCAAGAGCCAGTTCTTCCTGAGCAACGTGCGGACATGACTCCGCATCGTCGGTGGCTCTCTCTCCGTCATCTTGTGGTTCGCGAGTCGGCTTCTCTTGGTTCCTCTGGCTGTTGCGGCGCGGGGCCAATGCGAGAGTGAGCTCTCGCATTGGCACCAAGGCGTGGACAGCAACCGCATGGTCGTTATCATGACGCGCAGTAAGCAACCGTGCGCCGCAACCGACAGGACGCCATGGTCATTATCATGACGCGCAGGAAGCAACCGTGCGTTGCTTCGACCAGTGTGATCCGTACTTAATCGGGTAGTAGAGTCTACTATTTAGGACTATCACGGTACATACGTTGCTCTGATGACGCACAAGGAATGCCTTGAAGATGGCCCGACGACTTACCTGGCGCGAGGAATGGCGCGCCACGCCGCCGTACCTGCGCGCGCTGATGCTAGGAACAGCCTCTGTGGGTGGATGTACGTCGTGCGTGTGTTTGCGGATGATTGATATGGCCTCATGCCGGACGTCTGATGGAGCTGTTTAGTGTACGTCGCGAGTCATGTCGAGACCATGCCGCTCACAGGACGACGACGCGTGATGTTTCTGTCGCACTGTGAGTCCATTGCCTGATCTAGACATGCTTCCACACGTCAACTCACGCGCGATGCACTGATAGTGAGCGAAGAGCGCCTCGGCGAACGAGCGGCTCAGGTTTGATGCGGTCGTTGACCAACCGTCTCGTCGCGCTTATGCTCATTGTTTTCTTCTCTTGTATAGGAAATCATGCATAGCGAGCGGATTCTCCCCGCATCACATCCGGTACGATGGTGAACGAATGGCGTAGCAATACCTGTCTTACGAAATGCACTGAGCGTAGATGTCTCGAGCTGTCAGTCGCGTTGGTCATAAGATTGCGGAGCAGTCAGACAATCCGCACATGAAGTGGCAGTTCCATGTGATTGAATCGCACGAGCCGAATGCCTTCTGCCTCCCAGGTTGGTACACTAATTATCATATCTGGCGTAACGGAAGCTTGACGTCTGTGGTACAGGTGGAAAGGTTTTCGTCAACACAGGGCTGTTCAAGATTTTGCACAACGAAGACGCACTTGCGGCTGTCCTCTTTCATGAGGCAGCCCATGGACTCGCACGTAAGTCAGCATGATCGACTTGATCGAATGAACTGATGCGAAGCGAGGTGCTGCCGTCAGGTCATGGTGCAGAGAAGATCTCCTTCAGCTTGCTTGTCTACGGTCTGTTGGCGTTCTTCCTCCCCGACTATGGCCAATTCAGCGATCTGGTACGTGTTAGCTACATGTGTTCAGTTGACGAGATAGACTTACGTATCCTTGCTAGTTGGTCAAGCTGGCTGTGGACTTGCCATTCTCTCGCAAGTTGGAGCTGGAGGCAGACTCGATCGGCCTCCGCCTCATGGCCAAGGCCTGCTATGATCCTCGAGCAAGTATCCGCATGAACAATGCACTCGGAAAGATTGAGAAGAAAAATCCTGCAGCCAGATTCAAGTACTTCTCCACGCATCCTCCGAGCAAAGAACGAGTCCAAGCTCTCCGAGACCAACTTCGTGATGCCATGGAGATTTACGAAGCCTCAGATTGCTACGACCGCAAGCAAGCGTTCCACACGGTGTTTGTGCCCGAGATAGTGAAGCCAGACGTTTGGTAAACGTACTTCGAAGTGCAAATTTGTCATTTTCTTCAACATGAAACATCTCAGTAAGAGTGCGTTGACGCCAACTCAATCAAACCGCCGGCATGCTGCTGGAATCTTGCACTCCCCACGCACACCTTACTCTTCCTGTTGATAAAACGGCATTGGCCAAAGCCATCAGCAGTCGTACTTAGGTACTACTGATTGAGGCTCACACGATTCTGCCATAGTATCCCTTAGTTTGCTCTGAGCGTGTGGAATCTGCCTACAACTTGGATAGTGGTGAGAATGTTGTTGTGAATGCTATTTGCTTCATATTGAGGTATCCGAATGATTAGACGCTACAACATAGAGTGTGTGGAAGGATGAAGGGGATGCTAGAAGAAATGATTACACTGCTTAGAACTCGATCGACTTTCGTGGAGAACCCTCATCGTTGTAGAACGAGAGCGAACTTGCCGAACTCATCATCACACTGTCATCAGAGTCGCGAAGATACGTGCTGTCGGCAGTGTCGCGAGTGTTGTAACTGACTCGCGAGTCGCCATCGCCGTAGTATTCGTCTTCATCGTTGGCCTGATGCGCGCTGTAGCCCATTGACATGTTCGTCTCAAGCTCCGAGCCAAACGAGTCTCCGTCTCGCTGGGTCTCACCAAGGTCGAATGCCGAGAATCCGCCGCTGGTGTCACCACCGAATGTCTCAAATGCTTCATCACCCTCGTCGGATGATGAGGCATGTGTGTCCCTCCGCCGGTTGTCAAAGGCTGGAAGAGGCTCTTCCTTCTGCACCTGTTGCTGCTGATGGCTGACTGCGATTGGATCACTGCCGTACTGGTTGAAGTCGCTGCCGAGCGATGGATCAACCACCATGCGAACCTGCTGGTGCGGGTCACGGACATTGTTTGTGCGCGCCTTGGACGTGTCGTTGTCCTTGTACGCGCCTTGACGAGGCGTACCGAGCGCCTTGCCCTTCTTTTTGCGCGCAACAGCAAACATGGCGACACCAGCAACACCAGCCACCGCACAGCCGGCGATTACCATGGTGCCCGTGTTGCCTCGTCCGTTGTTGACACCACTCGTGTTGGCAGCCAAGGCCTCCTGGTCCGTGACTGTGTCAGCAGGAACCTTCGTGATAGGCGTGCCCGACTCGAGCGCGTCTGCTGGCTGCACAACACCAGGCTGAAAGAAATCGGTCGAGCCGGTAGTGTTTGAGGCTTCTGTCTCCGTGGCACACTGCTTGCGATCTGGTGCCTGTGGGCTGACGCACGACGTTGCATCTTCAATGCAAAGACCCCACGAGATGGTCTTGCCATTCGTGGTCGCCGACTGGATTTCACGACAATTGCACTCCGCGCACCGCGCGATCGTCTTGGTGTTGGCGCCAAGACACGACAGGAAACCCGTTGGGAACTGCACCTGTTTCGCGTCACGGACATACATCTTGCTCATTGGGAAGGAGCATGGGTCATCTTGACTTTCCGCATGTGCTGCTGTCGCGAGCAGCGCGACCGCGCAGGTCGAGAGCACACCTGGGATTGCATGCATGAACGGACAATCAGTCTACTGTGTTTTTACATATACTAGTCCATCAACGTACGCTGAATCTGCATGTTGGTTGAGTTGGGAATGCGCTGGCAGGCGTGGCGTGCTTTTCTCAACTGATCCGGGCCGTGGATGAGGAGGCTGCGTCGTGGATGTCCGTGGCCATGTTCTTTCTTGTGGTGGGTGCAGTAGACGTGGAGCCACTTCACACCACCTCAAAGCCACTCGTGGGCGCCCTCTGCCCGCCATCTGATCTCGAGATCTCCGCGGTCACGCTGTGTGGGACGCGTGCCACAATGTGACGATGCGTTTGTGGCGTCGTGTGACGGAACAGATGGGGGCGCTAGCCGACGCAGATGGTGGTGGATGCGGTACATGTGCGCTCGGTGGCTTGAGTGTTACAAATCCCGCAATTGCGACTGCTTCAATCGTGGTGTGGACTACACATCGGAAACGGGTGGTGCGAGTTACGCAGGGCGTAACTGGGGTTACACATGAGCGAGGCTACAGTGCAAATCCACAAGAACAGAAACAACACGGGGCTGCTCCTCTCATCGTGGTGCGGCAGCCGGATCTTTGAAGCGAACGGCGCACCCTCGTTAAATTGCACGGTGCAGAGGCTGGTGCAACTGGAGCGTCAGAATGCTGCCATGGCTTGTTCACAATGGAAGCTCTCCGAACGTTACTTGTTTGGCAATATTGAGAGCCGGCCGGTCAAAGTGGCTAGGTCGGCCCTAGGTTTGTGGGCAGCATGTACTGAGCCAGTATGCCGAAGTTATGACCTCGAAAGAAATGACGCCTGAGAAGCTGTTGAAGTTGGGGCTGGTTTTAACGGAGATGAGTCCAAGTGTCGGCCACCTCGGTTGGTGAGCTCGTGCATTCAGGCGACGCACGTCCATTTCAGACTCACGAGGCCACATCTGTGGTCAGCATCCATTGGCTGTGGTCCGACCCAGTCCGTCTAGAGACAGAAGCACAAGCCACTCCCCGTCTCTCATCCCATCAGAACCGGATACAAAAACCACGATTTGCGTCCAAAAACCCTTGTCGATGCGACACTCAGACGACAGACGAGCCATATATCTTCAGCTTGAGTAGGGTTCTGTATTTCAGTTGACCGATCGGTGGACAGGCAAGCTCAAAGACCACCGCGCACACGCACACACATACACAAGAGACTATGGCAATAGACGGCAAACCACCACACCACCCACCCACACCCTCTTCGCGACCGACTCTGTGTTGGATCACTCGTGCTTTTTCCCATCGCTTCCCAGGTCTCCGTAGCCTCGGGGAGAGCAGCTCGAGTGTGAAAGCCCCACAAACGAAGGAAAACATTTGTGTCCGCCATGCGTAGTCTGCAGGAGCACCTCGTGGTGCCTGTGGACGACACGGCGGGTCGGCGCGAACAGCTTGTGTACGCGCCGAGTGAGTATGTGCGCATCGTGCCGTACGCCTTCTCCTACGTGCGCATGGCGCTCTACGGCGTGCTGCTACTCTGCACGGGCGGTCTGCTCCTCATCGTCTCCGTGTGGTTCCCGCCGCTCTTCACGCAGATCGCGCGCAAACAACTCTCGTACTCGTCTCTGGGCGAAGCCGAGTACATGCTGGTCTTGGTGCATGAGGACGGCTTCCGATCCAAGTGGGTTGAAGTCAAGGTGCACCGACCAGCGAAGAAGAGCAAGAATGTCAGTGGTGACGGCGCCAAGCTGCCGTGGGTGTGGTTCGAATTCAAGAAGCATCGTTACGTGTTCAACCATGAGAAGGGTGAGTTCGAGCGTTACCTGGCGACGATGAACGAAGACTTGGACAAGGTTCGCTTGCGTTTGGATAACGGATGGGACACGATCACAGCGCAAAGCAAGGTCGAATTGTTCGGTGCGAACCTTGTGGACATCGATCCCCCATTCGTACCAATGCTCCTCTTCACCAAGCTCGTGCATCCATACTACCTCTTCCAGATCTTCAGCGCTGTGGTGTGGTTTTGCCAGGAGTACACGACGTATGCCATCATCATCCTCTGTCTTTCGGCCATTTCGATGACGTGGGAGATCTACTCGGAAGTGTCCAACAGCAACCGTCTCCGCAGTCTCGTGCGTTCGGACCAGAAGGTCCAGGTGTTCCGTCAGGGTGCTATCTCGGATGCCAAGATGATCACGTTGCACGAAACGGACTTGGTGCCTGGCGACATCGTGGAGCTCACGACTGGTACCGTGCCAGCCGACATTTTGCTTCTCAGTGGTGGCTGTGTCGTCGACGAAGCGTCTCTGACGGGTGAGCCGATCCCAATCAACAAGGAATCGGCCCGCGGCAAGGCGCAGATCACGGAGGCCGAAGCTCGTTTGAACTTCAAGTCGTCGTTCCTACACTCGGGCTCGACTATCACTCGTGTTCGTGAGGCCAGCGGCACGTGCAAGGGCGTGGTCTTGAGCACTGGTTTTTCCACGGGCAAGGGTGAGCTCTTCCGAAGCATCATCTTTCCTCGTCAGATCACGTTCGAGTTCGAGCGCGACAGCTACCGTTACTTGGCTGTGTTGGCGACGATCGCCATTGCGGCGTTCATCAAGCGTCTCGTCGACTATTCGCACGACGGATACAGCTTTGGTTTCACTCTTGCTGAGTCTCTCGACTTGGTGACTGTGGCTGTCCCTCCTGCTTTGCCTCTCGTGCTGTCGTCTGGTATTGGTTTTGCTCTGCACCGCCTCAAGCAAGGTGGTATTTTCTGTATCGACTCTCAGCGTGTCAACTCTTGTGGCCAGCTCACGTGCTTCTGCTTTGACAAGACTGGTACGTTGACGGAAGAGAGTCTCAATCTGGTTGGAGTGGATGTTGTCAATACCGAAGACAACACTTTGAAGAATGTCGGGTTCGAGATCCCAGAGACGTTCCGTCTGGCCATGGCGACCTGCCACGGTCTTTCTGAAGTCGATGGTCAGATGCAGGGCTACGCTCTGGAATTGTCGATGTTCGAAGCGGCCAAGATGCAGATGGAGTTCATTCACGATCGTAGCAAGTCGGAACACTTGGCAGTTGTGACCCGTGAAGCGACTTCAGAGAAGTTCGGCGTCATCAAGCGTTTCCCATTCGATGCCTCTTGCCAGCGTTCGAGCGTGGTGGTCGAAGATGTCCAGACTAAGCAGCGCTATGTCTTTGTGAAGGGATCCCCTGAGGCCATTAGCAACATCGCTACATCCACACCATCCGATTTCAAGCTCAAGTCTCTTCGTTACGCAGCCGACGGCAACTACTGCATTGGTTTTGGTGTTCGCGTTCTCAACGAAGGCGAGCCACTTAACTTGGATTCTCGTGACGCTGTTGACGCGAACGTTACCTTCATGGGTATTGCGCTCTTCCACAATGAGTTGAAGCCTGAATCGAAGGATATGCTTCGTGAGTTGTATGAAGCCGACATTGATGTCCGTGTGATCACTGGTGACAACGCTCTGACTGCGGTCCACGTTGGCCGTTTGCTGGATATGAAGTTGAAGAGCAAGGTGGCGATCGTGGATGTGGGTGAGTCGTCGGATGACACGATGTTCCACTGTGTGGAGTCGCTCCGCATGGCGGACAAGGTCAAGTGGGAGAGCTTCAACGACTCCAACATGGATCGCGTGTTGAGCGAGTTCGATGTAGCCTTGACTGGCGCGGCGTTGGAACGTCTGAAGACGACGATGAACGAGGAATCACTGAAGCAGCTCGTGTCCAGGACATTCATCTTCGCTCGTATCCGTCCACAACAGAAGGCATGGATCGTCGAAACTTTGATGGACTTGGGCCAGATTGTTGGTATGGTCGGCGACGGCACGAACGACTGTGGTGCTCTGAAGGCTGCTCACGTGGGTTTGGCGTTGTCGAGTGCGGAGGCGTCGATTGTGGCGCCATTCACGAGCAAGGCGAAGGCTGTGACGGATGTTCCGGTGTTGATCCGTGAGGGTCGTTGCGCGTTGACGACGTCGTTCTTGGGTTTCAAGTTCATGGTGTTGTATCCGATTATCCAGCTTGGTATGGCGAGTACCCTTGGTCACTATGGTACGATGTTGTCGAACAACCAGTACTTGTGGGATGATTTGGCGATTGTGCTTGGCTTGGCGATCACGATGTTGTACACCGCGTCGTCGAAGAAGTTGTCACGCGAGCGTCCTCCAAACACCTTGTTCTCGACTACGATTGTGACTTCGATCCTCGGCCAGGTTGCGTTGTACATCGCGTTCTTTGCCGGTATGTTGGTGTTGCTGCACCAACAGAGCTGGTTCTGCCCGCGTGAAGTTGGTATGGAATTGATGACGGCGTATTTGGAAGACCCATCGAGCATTTCGACGGCTGTGCCAGACCCTACGCTTCTCAACAACTGTGCGTTCTACCCGGACTATGTTGACATGATTGACACTGAAGTCGACGACATTTGGGTGTCTCACGAAGACTCGGAGATTTGGTTGTTCGCGCATTTGCAGTACTACTCGGTGGCTGCTGCGTTCAACATCAAGGACCCGTTCCGCATGCCATTCTACACCAACCTCTGGTTCGCTGCCATGTTCATCGCCGGTTTGGTTGTGAACGTGTGGTTCTTGATGGATACATCGAATGTGATCGGTGACACGTTCCAGACGCTTCCCCTCGAGTCGTCGTTCCGTGTCAAGATGTTGCTCATGTTCATCGGTCACTTCGTTGTGTCGTTGCTGTGGGAGATGGTGGCGACCTGGGTCATTCCAAAGTGGCGCTTGGACCGAGCTGATGCGAAGAAGTATGAATCTGTTGCCACGTACGACGAAGCCGTCACCCCGAAGGAGTCGGCTGTGAACTCGCTGTCCTGACATTCCTCATAGCTCAGATATGAGTGAATAGTTGATAGGTACAACAGGAGGTGCTAACAAGGGTCGGTTAGCATGCAAGCAGAGTCGAGCGAGCCCTGATCTTCGGTCAGCTGGCTGGCTTGGTCTCACTGTACAGATCTGGAATAAACTCGTGAGTTGGCTTGGTCTCACTGTACAGATCTGGAATAAACTCGTGAGTGGGTTCCATTGCCACGGGATGAGTATGTTCTCCAGCGTCCATGCTTCTGACACATTCGGCATTCCGTTCTTGGCTGAGTGAACCCACCGCACGATTTTCGCGCGCGAAAATATGTATTTAACTTACGCATTTAATGTAAAATACGATAGCTACTGGTGTTCGTCAGGATACCGAAGTAACTTACACCGATGTTAAATAAAACGCCGTAAGTTACCGTCTGAGTTTGTGACCTCGAGTCGGAAGAATTGATGGGATTTCTTCCACCACCTGTCGACGTGGGAGATCTGACACTGATGCAACGCAACGCATGCAGCAACAGCGTGATGTTGTTGATGTATGATCAGTATCCAAGAAGAGAGATCTACAGAAGCTTCAAGTTTGCCGAGCCCCACGCATGGTGGTGCACGTCCAAGTGGTACTTCAGACCTGCAGCTGTCGAAAATAGACCGGGGATGCGCTGGATCTGATGGGCGATGAGCATCACAACGCCCGCGGTCTAAATTTAGGAAACGAGATGCGCCGTTTGCAGAACACGGAAGGCCACCCAGAGTGTGGGCACACTCGGCAATCTCCTGCGTTCCGAAACCCGACGCAACCAACCACGGAGCGAACGAACGAATCACGGGAAGCCACCGAACCAGTTGCGTCCGTCATGCCCGTGCGTAGTCTGCAGGAGCACCTCGTGGTGCCTGTGGACGACATGGCCGGTCGACGCGGACAACTCGTGTACGCGCCGAGTGAGTATGTGCGCATCGTGCCGTACGCCTTCTCCTACGTGCGGATGGCGCTCTACGGCGTGCTGCTGCTCTGCACGGGCGGTCTGCTCCTCATCGTCTCCGTGTGGTTCCCGCAGCTCTTCACGCAGATTGCGCGCATGCGACTCCCGTACTCGTCGCTGGGTGAAGCCGAGTACATGCTGGTCTTGGTGCATGAGGACGGCTTTCGATCCAAGTGGGTTGAAGTCAAAGTGCATCGACCAACGAAGAAGAGCAGAGCGGAGGCGAGTGAAGACCGCACCAAGTTGCCATGGGTATGGTTTGAATTCAAGAAGCATCGGTATGTGTTTGATCACGAGATGGGCGAGTTCAGACGCTACTTGGCGACGATGAACGAAGACTTGGAGAAGGTGCGCGATCGTTTGGCCAATGGATGGGACACGGCAACAGCGCAGAGTAAAGTGGAGTTGTTTGGTCCAAACGTGGTGGACATTGATCCTCCGTTTGTGCCAATGCTGCTCTTTACCAAGCTCGTGCATCCGTACTACCTCTTCCAGATCTTTAGCGCGATCGTGTGGTCCAATCAAGGGTATACGGTCTACGCAATTGTCATCCTCGTGCTGTCCGCGTTCTCCATGACGTGGGAGATCTACTCCGAGGTGTCCAACAGCAACCGCCTGCGCAGTCTTGTGCGCTCGGATCAAAAGGTGCAGGTGTTCCGTCAAGGCGCGATCTCGGCTGCTAAGATGATCACGTTGCACGAGACGGACTTGGTACCTGGTGATATTGTGGAGCTCACGATGGGCACGGTGCCGGCTGATATCTTGCTTCTCAGTGGAGGCTGCGTTGTGGATGAGGCTTCTTTGACGGGTGAACCGATTCCAATCAACAAGGAACCAGCGGCTGGCAAGACGCAGATGACTGAAGCAGAGGCTCGTACGAATTTCAAGTCGTCGTTCCTGCACTCGGGCTCCACCATCACTCGTGTTCGTAAGACCAAGGACGCCTGCAAGGGTGTGGTCTTGAGCACTGGTTTCTCGACGGGCAAGGGCGAGCTCTTCCGAAGCATTATCTTCCCTCGAGAGATCACATTCGAATTTGAGCGCGACAGCTATCGGTACTTGGCTGTGCTGGCGACGATTGCCATTGCGGCTTTCATCAAGCGAATTGTTGATTTCTCTCATGATGGGTACGGCTTCGGTTACATGATCGTTGAGTCGCTTGACTTGGTCACAATCGCCGTGCCTCCAGCTCTGCCTCTCGTGCTGTCGTCTGGTATTGGTTTTGCTCTCCATCGGCTCAAGCGGGGCGGCATTTTCTGTATCGACTCCCAACGCATCAACTCTTGTGGCCAACTCTCGTGCTTTTGCTTTGACAAGACCGGTACTCTAACCAAAGAGAGTCTCGACTTGGTGGGAGTGGACATCGTCAATCCGGAGGATAACAAACTGAAGCATGTTGGATTTGACATCCCAGAGATGTTCCGCTTGGCGATGGCGACATGCCATAGTCTCTCTGAGGCCAATGGTGCAATGCAGGGTTATGCTCTCGAGTTGGCGATGTTTGAAGCCGCGAAGCTGAAACTGGAGTTCAACCACGATCGCAGCAACTCGAAGCACTCAGCCACGGTATCCCGTGAAGCTGCCTCGGATTCTTCTGTGACCGAAACGTTCGGTGTGGTGAAGAAGTTCCTATTCGACCCCACGTGTCAGCGATCGAGTGTCGTTGTTGAAAATATGCAAACCAAGCAGCGCTATGTCTTTGTGAAAGGTTCACCCGAAGCTCTCCGCGAGATCGCGACGCCGAATTCGACCCCATCAGATTTCAAGCTCAAGTCTCTGCGCTACTCTGCGGAGGGTAATTACTGTATTGGCTTTGGTGTTCGCGTTCTCGGCGAGGGTGATCCACTGAACTTGGATTCCCGTGACGCTGTTGAGAAGGATGTGGCCTTCATGGGTATCGCACTCTTTCACAATGAAGTGAAGCCTGAGGCAAAGGGCATGCTTCATGAGTTGTACGAAGCCGACATTGATGTCCGCGTGATCACTGGTGACAACGCTTTGACTGCGGTCCACGTTGGCCGTTTGCTCGATATGAAGTTGAAGAGCAAGGTGGCGATCGTGGATGTGGACGAATCTTCTGACGACACGATGTTCCACTGTGTGGAGTCGCTCCGCATGGCAGATGAAGTGCAATGGGAAAGCTTCAGCGGATCCAACATGAGCCGCGTCATGGCTGAGTACGACATTGCGTTGACTGGTGCAGCCTTGGAGCGTTTGAAGACAGAGATGAGCGAGGAATCACTGAAGCAGCTCGTGTCCAAGACATACATCTTCGCTCGTATCCGTCCACAACAGAAGGCATGGATCGTCGAAACTTTGATGGACTTGGGCCAGATTGTTGGTATGGTCGGCGACGGCACGAACGACTGTGGTGCTCTGAAGGCTGCTCACGTGGGTTTGGCGTTGTCGAGTGCGGAGGCGTCGATTGTGGCGCCATTCACGAGCAAGGCGAAGGCTGTGACGGATGTTCCGGTGTTGATCCGTGAGGGTCGTTGCGCGTTGACGACGTCGTTCTTGGGTTTCAAGTTCATGGTGTTGTACCCAATTATCCAGCTTGGTATGGCGAGTACCCTTGGTCACTTCGGTACGATGTTGTCGAACAACCAGTACTTGTGGGATGATTTGGCGATTGTGCTTGGTTTGGCGATCACGATGTTGTACACCGCGTCGTCGAAGAAGTTGTCACGCGAGCGTCCTCCGAACACTTTGTTCTCGGTTTCGATTGTGGCGTCGATCCTCGGCCAGGTTGCGTTGTACATCGCGTTCTTTGCCGGTATGTTCGCGTTGCTGAACCACCAGAGCTGGTTCTGCCCGCGTGGGGTCGGAATGGACATGATGACGGCTTACGTGGACAACCCATCGAGCATCTCGTCAGCAGTGTCGGATCCAATGCTCTTGAGCAATTGTGCATTCTATACCGGCTTTTCGGACACAATCGAGACTGAGGTGGATGATATCGAGGTGTCTCATGAAGACTCGGAGGTTTGGTTGTTTGCCCACCTGCAATACTACTCGGTGGCTGCTGCCTTCAACATCAAAGATCCGTTCCGCATGCCGTTCTACACCAACATTACGTTCACGCTTCTGTTCATCCTCGGCTTGGGCGTGAACTTGTGGTTCTTATTGGACACATCCAACTTGATCGGTGACACCTTCCAAACTCTTCCACTTGAATCGGCGTTCCGAATCAAGATGCTGCTCATGTTCATCGGTCACATCATCGCCTCAGTGCTCTGGGAGATGGTAGCAACCTGGTTCATTCCGAAGTGGAGATTGGAAAAAGCTGACGCGAAAACCGATTTGGAGGACATTGACATCTACATCCCCACACCCAACGAGGCTGTCGTAAACGCGCAGGCCTAGTTCTCACCCCTACTTACAGGCGGCTGACATGCCATTATCAACCTGAGTGCTAGAATCTCAAGTGTACGTGCTGGTGGCCACTGCATTTAAAAAAGGTGTGCTCAATTTTTCACATAACAGGATTTCGTTTCTTACAAAATAAAGACACGCCACTTGCCTAGAACTCGGTCGATGGTCGTCGCTTCTTGTCAGTAGGAGGCTCTTCCTCGTACAAAATCGCGCCAGTGTTCGTGGAGAGCATGCCATCGTAGATATCAGCGTCTTCGGATACGAGCGACGAAGCAATGGAGAAGCGGTCACGCGTGTCCATGTCATGCCCTCGGTTCGTGTTTGTACTCAGATCGAAGTCATCACCGCGGCGAGTGGATTCGAAGTCGGCGAAGTCGGAGACCATGGACGAACGGTTGCTCACTGGCGAGAAGACACGACCTTCCTTCAGAGCGATCTGCTGCGTGTTCATCATGGCCATCGTGGCTGTCTCGTCGAAGAAGTCTTCTTCGTAACCAGCGTCACTGGTAGTGTTGAGATCTGGCGCACGACGCGTCGACTGGAAGGTATCGAAGTCCGAGTCTCGCTGCTGCATGGCGGAACCAGGGACAGCACTGTTGTGGACAGACTGGTGCTTTGCGACGACTGGGCCCACCGACCTACTCGTGTCCAAAACGTTAGGGACATGGCCACTCGCGTTGGAGTTGTACGTTGGGGCCGTGCTTGCGGTGCTACGCGATGCTGCGCGGTACGGCTGAGATCCCTGGCTCTTGCCGTACTGCTGACTGGCGTACTGCTGACTAGCAAACTTGCCTCCTGCAGGGTCGACGTAGTAGTGCGATGGCTGCTCCTTAATCTCCGTGACCGACGATCCCGTGCCGAGCATAGCTGGCGAACCGTTCCAGTCGCTCGATCGGTATCCATCGTCGTTAGCGTAGTGGGCGTCCTTGCCGTAGAGACCAGCGTTGCCATAGTGAGCGTTCTCATCATAGTGACCGCCGTTGCCGAAGTTGCCACTCTGCATAGCCGCCGTCTTGGTACGCTCGCGCTGCTTGGCCTTGCGAGTCGTGCGGATCATGAAGGCGATGGACGCCAGCACAATCAGCGCGCCGACAATGATGGCAATCACCATGGGCGTCTGAAGGCCACCACCAGAGCTGTCACTGGGCGCCTTCGCCGACGCCGACGGCGTGGAAGAGTTAGAAGGCGTCAATGGAGCCGACGAGTTCGTCGAGGCTGCAAGACAAAACGAGTTAGGGAGTGGTTCTCTAGTCGTCATACTGAGAACACGAGGATCGCACCTGTGGTGCCACTGGTGCCGCCCGTGGTGCTTCCACCGTCCGCAGCACACTCGACCATGAACTCTTGGTCGCACTTGAAGCCATCTTCGACGTTGAGACACACGACAAAGTCGAGGTAGTTGCCCGACACGCCCTTGGCACGCTCCTTCTTTCGACACGAGCACGCCGTCTCACACACGGTCGACAAGCGGCCCGAGTTGACATCCTTGCACGGCTGATACCCCGGTGGGAAGACGTTATAGTTGGTCTTGGCGAGATACCACCGGTCACTCGGATAGGTGCAGGGCTTGGAGGCATCATAGCCGGTGGATCCGGACGACATGGTTAATCCACGCAGCGATGGAGTCGCGCGCGAGGGCGAGTGATGAGGAGCGCGAGTGCTGCACCTGAGCCTTTCGCCATGGACGCACGCTAGTGCCAGAGATTAAGAATCTGCCTGGCTCGTGTACTTCGGACGCATCCCGCGTCTCCATCCTGACTGTGTGGATGAGAAGCTCATAGCCACAAGTTGGTGGACGACGACCACACGACGGCGGGAGGTGACGAGACCAACACGTCACGATGTACTGACGTAAGTCACTGACGTGAGGAGAAAGGCGGACGGCGGGTGATGGTCCATATAGTAATC
This sequence comes from Pythium oligandrum, assembly GCA_020085045.1. Classification (NCBI taxonomy): domain Eukaryota; phylum Oomycota; class Peronosporomycetes; order Pythiales; family Pythiaceae; genus Pythium; species Pythium oligandrum. The sequence goes on from JAHRIK010000002.1 coordinate 1,982,468, forward strand.
GCTCGTCGCGTTCTGTGTTAGGTGAGACTAGTTTCCCGTAATCTAGTTTATCTGCTTGTCCTGTGGGGCGTGGCTCTGCCGCACTCCTGGCCAGTCCATGTGGCACGACCAGAGCAACCCTAGCACACTGGCTTTTGCTGACTCCCTTGACATCAAGGAGTCGCGCCGTCATCGGCGGGGGGTGCTCGTCTAACTCCGAGTTGAAGTCGTGCATGGACCGGACCCTCTGGCTGTGTCTTCGAGCAGCAGACGACGACGTGAAGCATGGCCTTCCAGTCCACAGCCAGATCCGTGAATCGGCTTCCAAGGGATGACATGATCTTTCCAAGGATGCTATGTGTCTGTCTGATGTACTGCGGTTGTCATTGCGTGTATACAGAGCGATCGCAGTTACCTGAGATCGTCAGTGCGTGTCGTGCTGAATAGGCTGGCTTCCATCCGGATTCTTTCGAGCTCGTCGTGCGATTCTCGCGGATCTACTGGAAGGAGCTACCCAGCCAAGTGGTGACAAGCTGAGACTGGCTCAGCGCACCTGGCTCATGCATGTCAAGCATGCGTGAGGCCTCTGGATCTCGCTGCCATCCTCCATGCGGAAATTCGCGATGGAAGTCGAGCCAAGTTTGATGGTTTACCCTTCGGTTTCGCAAAAGGTTAACCTTCTGGTGGTATACCGTGCTCTACTGGTAGTACTGTATCTCGAACCGGTATTTTCTCGTTAAGTCCGATGAGCTATTTCGGAGAAGAGGTGGGTGAGCAAGCAGCTCAGGTGGATGCGGCCGAGTGCCTCGAGACGGACGATCCTCGGCGTTATGACGCGCGCACACGACACCAAGCGACAGGAGACGACCTCTCGCAAGCGCATGGGCTTGCGACGCGTGGGTGTCCTCGCTGCAGTGGCTGTGGCGCTGCTCTTGAGTCCGAGTGTGGCCAGAGCGGACGACGGACCCGGTCCTGGCGATGCTGCCAACGCAGAGGCGTTGGACACCACGGCGCCTGTGGTTACGCCTGACGTGGTAGTTGAAGAGCCGAAGGAGCCGGTTGCTCCTGTTGATTCGCCAACGGACTCGTCTGTGGATCCAGAGGCGACGACCGCAGCTCCGCCACCAGACACCAACCCAGAGCCGACGCCTGGCGCCGATGACAACGTGCCCACGAACGCCCCAGAGCCCGTTACACCCAGCGCGACTCCGACAGAGGAGCCTGAGCCCGAAGATCCGATCGATTTCGATGACGAAGAGCCCACGACCACGCCAACCACAACGCAAGTCCCCGATTTGCCCTCGACGCCCACCACGAAGCCGTCGCTTCCATCGGACCCAGACACGATGGGCACGCCTGTGACGCAGAATGCTGCTGTTCATAAGAACTTGCGCTCGTCGCCGATTGGCGTGAACCCAGCGATCTTTGTGGGCTTTGCCGTGCTTTGCATCTTCTTCCTCGCGCTGTGGAGCCGCCGTCGTCGTGGCAATGAAGGCGGTTCAACTGTCATGAGTGGCATGGCCACGACCACAAGCACGGAAAGCAGCAGTGGTGCTGCGGAACCCGGCGCAGTCAAGTCGAAAGTGCAATACAGTCGCATTGAAAACCGACCGGAAGAACCGTTTGATGACGATGATGCCGAGTTTGGAGGCGAACGAGATCAATGGGACGACTGGGAACCAGACAACCAGCACACCGACGACGCCGTGAATCGCGGCACTGCTCGCCTCACGAAAGGATTCAGCTCGTCGTCGTCCACGCCAGTACTTCCACGACCCCACACACTGTCTCCTCCACGAAGCACTGGCGGCACAGCACGCGCCTCCATTCCACAACTGTCTCCTCCACCTTCGTCAAAGGCCTCGAATGACCACTTGAAAGACATCCTTCTTACTGAATCACCGGCGAAATCGACCAGTATGGCCTCCAATAGCTCCAACGACTCGTTTGAAGTCGTTCCGCCGCTTCCTGCTGTTGATTTACTTTCATCATCGCCGTCACCTCCGAAGCCAGCTGCCGTCGTTGAAAGAAGCCCCGAAGACGACCTCTTCAGTGTACGTGTTCATTGGAAAGCTTTAGATGATGTGCTCTGTTACTTACTTTCTGTTTACATAGCAATTCGGCATGGTTCCAACCTTCAAGCACGGTGTGCAGCAGCCACCAGTACCAGTCTCGCGTTCGACGCTCACGTCTACGGCCTTTTCTTCACCATCTACCACAACTGCAGCCACCACCGCAGGCACTACTGCTGCGGCCGCTGGACTCTCGGCCTCCGCGCTCTTTGCCGCTGACCTCGATGAGATCGCATCCTCCGCCGCTGTGGACGTTAGTGATGAGTGGGGCGAAGACGACGACTGGGTCCAAGGCATTTAACGAGATCCAAACCAGCTTTCATGACAACCGTTTATCATCTTTATACAGGTTAGAAATACAGAGAGAAAAATCACGTCACTCACTACCACCCGACTCGTTAATGATACGTGGTCACGCCCTGAGCATCGTACTTCGGCGTGTCATCGGTTCGCGAATATGTGGACATGGGTGTCGTGGTATCTGCCATCAGCACGAGCGCCGGATCCGAGTCCCGCGGGTGTTGCTCATGATGGTAACCTTCCTGTCCTTGTTGCTCAGTGATGGTGCGACTCGCTGCTAGCCGAGCACAATATGATTTGAACTCATCTGGCCCATTCCAGAGCTTCTTAAGAATTCCACGGCGCCATGTGACCAAGCAGAGCACACCAAGGGTGCATGGCACGAGGTACATGAGTGCCGGCTGGCCTTTCTTCATGAGTGCGACACCGACATTTGCCAGCAGAAGACCGAGCGCGTAGCCCCACATCATGATTCCGAATAGGCCGCGTCGCGGTGCTACGATGATGTTTTGACTGCTCAGCTCTGGCGTTGGTAGGCGGTGCTGCTCCGCATGGGAGAATTCCCCAGCTTCCAGATTCTGCGAAGATTTGAGGCGTGCGAGATGAGGCTTCACGCGTCCACAAAGCTGTCCGCGTGTTGCGTAGTCGAAGCGAGCGCAGAAGACGACCAAGAGACCTGGCAGCACAATATCACCAAGACCGAGCATCGATTGGCCCTCACGCCAGTCCAACACCTTTGGGAAGCGGAGGAGGATTGGCATTTGCTCACGAACACAGTTGTGCTCAGTGTCGAGTGGATACCGGAGGCAGTACCCATCGCTCACCGTTGGTGCGGCTTGGCTACCACCAGTTGCGGCCTTGACCATAACGCTCTCCTTGAAGATGTACGGCGAAATGAAAACCATGAAGATGTCATAGCAAAATACAAGCACGAGCAAGAACGCGGCGATCTTGAGGTTTGGCAGACGGATGGTCCGTAGAAAGAGGATACAGAGACATACACCGAAAAAGTCTTGGAGCACCCATGCAAAGTTGTGGTGGCGGAAGACAAACCAGGTAACAGCGATGGCTGTAGCCCAGGCAAATGCCACCAAGTCGGCGACCGTCCACGTCTCTGGGGCGAAATCTGCGATCCAGCCTTTACTCTCGTACTTTTCGAACGGTTGTCCCCGCAGATAGCTGATTCGGTTGAAGAGCGGCTGCCAGACGACATGTGACGTGCACGAAATGGAGCCAAAGGCAAAGAAGATCACGATCACGATCACAATGTTCCAGTAAAAGAGGATGAGCAGGAAGGCGGACGCAAAGACCACAAAGGCGATGGCGTGGTAAATCGTAAGGTCGAGAGTGTCGCCCTCATCGTCGTCGAGTTCCTCTTCCTGGTACGTTGTTCGGGTCTGGACCGACTCAGGTGCGTCCGTATTCATCACAGCCGTGCGATTTTGCTCGGCGGCCTGTTCTGCTGCGAGGAACGACGTTGGAGACATAGATTGCGCTGGCGCACTGAAATCTACACTCGCGGTCACAGTCATGGTCGGCATCAACGCTGCTTCCTGTTTGCGAAGAGCACGCTCGCGCTCAGTCGTCGCGCCCTTGTATCCACCGATCATGACAGTGACGATGGCCAGCAGCCAGATGATAAACTGGGACGGATCCATGATTGGCGGGTCGCGTTTCCATAGAGAGACGAGGAATTCCTTGTCCTTGGACTCCGCAAGCATGTTCTTGAGCGCATGTCCATTGCGGATTGTGATCCGCACAACTGGAATGGTGATATCGTCCACACTACGGACGACGTCGTTGGTTGCGAAGCCCATCTCGTCCGGCAGGTCCCATAGACAGCACACTTGGCGGCTTTTACCTGTCGGAATGCAGATGCTGGACTCGCACGTCGAGCTCTCGTTACATTGGGGCACGTTTACAGCGTCACTCCAGCCGGTTTTGTTGAAATCCTCGAGATTCACGCCTTCCGGGGCCTCGGCCTCGCCGTGCGCGCAACTAAACTCCATGTCGCGCTGCTCCGTAGTCACATTCTCGGCGCGAGTGCGGTTGTACGCCTCCTCGGGCGTGTCGGTCACAATCAGCGCCATGGCGCCGAGTTGCTGGGCGTAGAACGCCTTCTCCGAGAACGAGCAGTGTCCGCGGTCGACAATCAGGATGAACGGTGTGGACGGAACAGAGAACTTGGAGTTCGCTTTGGCCAGATTCGAGCGTGGCGTACAGCCGAAGCGGTCGGTGATCGAGTCCGTGGTAAAGACGAGTGGATGGAAGCTGCGTCGCTCGCCGTTCACGGCCTGTTGCTGGGCCAGAGGTGCGCCCCAGTTGCTATCTTCAGCACTCGATCCGAAGAACGTGAGGCCACTGTCTTTGATAGTGAGCACAGCGGACGCCATGGAGGACCCCAGGTCCGCGCGGACGACTGTGGACGCGACCGACCACACGAACAGACCGAGGAACGTCTTCATCCTGGCGTGGACGAGAACCGAGGTCTAACCGAGGCCTTGTGGATGCCGACCAGTGCGTTCTGCGGGTCTAAATTCGCGGTGGACGGCGGTTGGTGCTTCCCAGCTGCGGCAGTAGTGGAGAGGAGCCTCGTGGAGAGTTCACAGATGCCCTGCCCCCTCTGATCACTGATCGCACTGATCGTGTGTGGGCAGAGCGGAAGTCAGTCCACTGTGGACGTTGGCCCAAAACGCCACCAGGTGGGTGCCGGCGAGTGGACGCTGGCGGGCTAGGGCAGCTCCAACTCATCGATGGGAATTAACGATACCTGTAGAAACGAATGGAATTGCTATTACTTATTCGTGCGGGTGTGGAATAGAACGTGTAGCCACTCTATATTTTCATAGTCCTGTTTAATTTGGATGTTGTGGTTTTCACCTACAGCAACTGTCGCAAAGAAACTGAGCGAATGCAACTTGCGCGCTTCTGCCATTGTCGGTGTTGTTGGGAAAGATGCGGCTGAACTTCACGGAATGAAAGATCAGAACAGGCTTCCTATGTCGCCATCTGCTGCGGTGTATCGGACACCCATTGCGTAGCCAAGCCAAAAGGTGTTCAGATGGTAGATCTTCTACACAATACGATAAATCCCACATGAACGATTTTATCGTATATAGTAGAAATTTACTGTTTCGATTCTTTCCAAATTGTTTATCCTACTTTTCATCTTTAGAGGTTACTATATATGATATCCCTCGTGAAACGGATCGTCTATTCGATATGATAGAAAGTGATTATTTGACAAAGGCTGCGTCATCTGGCCGCGGGCCATGACGCCATCCTATTATTCACTCGGTGATTCGAAGCGCCCCGGTGAACCTTCAAGTTGCTGTGGACGAAGCCTCCGCCCGACATCCATGGTCCATCGCAGCCGCCAACGCCTCGCCCGGAGCCCTCGTCGAGGACGGGGAGTGGAGGGCGCGGGGGAGAGGACCTCGTTCGCCATAAACACGTTGACCCCGTCGCCATCCGATCTGAGTATCTTCAGTCATAACGACGAAGAGCTCGACGATGAGGACGACGACAGCGAGGATGACAGCGAAGATGATGCGAGTCCTTCCAGCAGCAATAGCAACAGCACAGGGGATGAGCCAGCGACGGAGAGAGCCTCTCGCGGGCTTGTTGTGTTAACTCCAGGCGATGAGGAGCAGCAGCTCTCTCGAGAACTACTGGATGCGCTCTATCTGGGCACGAGTAACTTTCTGCTGGCGTACAATACGCGGGCAGGTATCGGCGTCTTACTGCGCATCTTCAAGCTTCTTCAGAAACGGTGAGACCAAACGCACGATGGTATCTCAAAGCGTCTCGAGCTAACGTTCATGGAATCTTTTCTAATGTGTAGCCAATTCGGAGCGATTGTGGATCCCCAGCAGCTTTTAGACGAGAAACATCTCTCATTCCGCGTGGAAGCCGTGTCGATGGGTCTGTTCCTCGGCTGGTTCACTGGTGGCTATCGCGGGTTGAAAGCCTTGTTCCCTCGTCTCATTAAGCGTCTCGCTCACCAGAAGGACGAGCACTCTGATGCGAATCAAAAGTCCCAGCAGTCACGCTTGACCCCCGAGGCCATTGAAGAGATCTCGACACTGCTAGCAGGCGCGTGTTCTGCATCGGCTCTCTTCTTCGTCAACGCCAAGCGTCGTCGCTCGCTGGCACTCTACGCCCTCGCCCGTGCTCTCCAATGCGGATACAATACGGCCAAGCGCCGCAAGTACTGGCACTTCTGGGGCAGCCAGTGGCGCTACGGTGATGCCCTGCTGTTTGCCTTGTCCAGTGCGCAAGTGATGTATGCGTTTATTATGCGTCCATCGAGTTTGCCTGGAGACTACTTCCGTTTCATCCAGAAGACGGGACCAGTCGAGCGAGAGGTGCTGGAGATGGTGCGTCTCTGCAATCGCGGCCTCCCACTCGATCCGGAAATGGTCCAATCGTTCATTACCAAACACCGAATGACCCGCGATTTCGTCGTCCCTGTGGGCTGTCCAGATCAGGTTTCGTGCCGCTTCGTTCACCACCAAGCCTCGACGTGCACAATGGGTGTGATCCAAACCTTCCGAAAGGCATTCGGATCAGCCTTTCCGTTGTATCTCTCGCTCTTCATTGTCCCAAGTGTCGTGATTCACTTCAAAAAGTTCCTTGCTCGGCCATTCAGTACGCTTGGGCGATCAGTGCTCAATGCTACACGCTCGAACGCATTCGTCTCGTCGTTTGTTGCGATCTACATGGGCCTCATTTGCGTCCAGCGGCGCGTCATGCCGAAGGACCATCGCTTTACCTACTATTTGGCGGGTCTCGGAGCTTCTGGTGCCATCTTTATTGAGCCGAAGAGTCGACGATCTGGTACGCAGCATGCCCATCATACTCGAATGCGATAATTGACATCTCATCTCATTGTGTTTTGTAGAACTGGCATTGTACGTGCTCCCACGTGCGCTGGACAGCCTCTTCATCATCCTCCGCGATCGCCGCATCCTCACGGGCGTGCGTCATGGAGAAGTGTTGCTCTTCTCGCTCTCGATGGCGTGCATGATGTACTCGTACGAGCACGAGAAGGACTCAATGGGGTCGTTCCTTCACAGCACGCTCAAGCGCTTCTTACAAACCGCGACCGATAAGAAGAAGATCTTCCTTGCAAACCTCGAGCACCAACAGCAGCGCTCAGCCGATCACAAGGAAGCTTCTCGTCTACAAGCGTGAAACTGAGATCCTATGCGTAGAAATAGCCCTTGCACCGCACGAAGGAAGCATAGCCCATGTTAGTACCATGTAAACATGTGTATTTTGTGTTGTATTTGGCCTCTTCATCCTACACGAGCGCAAACTGCACACTCTCGACATTCGAGAGGCCCTTCAACTTTTCAATGGTCTCGATGGATGGAGTCGAGTCGAGCGAGAGGATTCCCAACGCCAGATCAGAGTTTGGCTGGCGCGACAAACCGAAATTCGCGATGTTGATTTGGGCAGCGACGAGCTCCTTGAGGATGCCAGCGATAGCGCCAGGCTTGTCTTCGTTCTTAAAGATAAGCAAGTTGCCTTCTGGACGGAAAGACGGGAAGTTGGTGTACTCGTTGATGCGAACGACACGAGGATCATCACCAAACACAGTTCCCATGATCAGAAACTGCTCCTTTGAGCGAGTCTCGACCTGCACTGTAATGGAATTGTTCAAGTGAAGAGTGGCGTCACGGGCAGTCAAATCACCAGCGCGGACATCAATTCCGTTGGTCATGGCCAGAAGTGATGCATTCAAGAGCGAAATTCGAGGTGTACCAAAGCCATTCCCGCCACGAAGTTCGTTGATGCAGTCAAGAATACCCTTCATGACTGCGCTCTGCAATGCCGACTTTGCCTGAGGCGTTGTGATATCCACTTGGACACCACCGCACGTTGCGACCGAGACGCGAGTAATTGGATCTTTACGGTCATTAGTGACAGTGAGATGGAAGAGGAAGCGGCCCAATGCCTCACTCAAATCCAAGAAGGGCTTCATTTCCGGAACAAGCGTCAATGGCATGAAAACGCCGTTGGCTACACCACGGTAGTAACGTTGTGCGAGCGCATCTCCCAGGTTTTCAGCAATTGCACGGTATTTCTTGGCTTCGGTTGCGGCATCAGACTGCTTCCCATCGAGGTGGCGTCGCGTAATTACACGGTCATGGGCGAGTAGGTGCGACCACGTCGACGAATCCTCACTCGATTCTACGTCCGCGAGATAATCAAGAGCCACGCCCGCGATCTTACCGGACTCAAGACCGTTCAAGAGTGTACCTTCTTTCAAAAGACCTTCACGACCCTTGTACTCAGCCACCGAAACGATCTGCACACCATCCTTACACTTGGCCAAAGCAGCATCGTCAAACATGTCACGCGTACGAGCTGTAAGTGGCGCGTGGAAGGCGAGGATGTCCGACTGTGCATACAGCTCATCAAGGGAGAGACGCTTGACTCCCATGACAGCAGCGGCTTCCTGGGTCAAATTGGGATCGTACCCAAACACATTGAGACCCATGGCTCTTGCCATTTCCACGACACGCTTGCCTGCCTGACCCAAACCAACGATACCGAGATTCTTGTTGGCAAGCTCCGTGCCAGTGAAGTCCTCGCGACGATACGCCTCACCACTGCGGGTGGTAGCAATGCTCTTGGGGATGTGACGCGCCAACTGGATGAGGAGACTCATGGCAAGCTCCGCTTCAACCGAGAATTTGTCTCCGACCTGCTTCTTATCGAGTTGCAGCAGCATCACTCCCTGGTTTGTGGCTTCCATGACGTCCACAAGGCCGCTGTCGATGGCCAACGACGGGACAGCGATGAGCTGGAGCTTGGAACGCGCGCCTTGCGCAAGAATCTCACGTGGCAACTGTGTGGGCGGCGCCACGAGTAGAGCGTCATAGTCCCCAACGATGGAAGCAAGCTTGGCCGAATCGACTTCGCCTGTGGATGACTGCAGTGGAAGCTGGTCCACAACGTGGCCGCGCTGCGTGAGCTCCTGCACACACGTGGATTCGGCCAGTGACTGCGGTACGCCGACACAGAGAATGCGACGCTCGGAGGCTACTACTGGGACGCTGCTGGACACAGCACGAGCTCCATTGCTTGCCGACGACGTGGACAACGAGAAGAACGGCGAGGCCTGCGCACTACGGCGCCATGCGCTCTGGACGGCGTGTCGAGAGGCTCGCCACATGCTGACTGAGCGATCCACACGGTGGACGGCGTTGGACGGAAACGCAAACACCAGCCACGCGCTGATTGGTACAAAATCTCAAACAAACAAAAACTTAAATTTCAGGCTAGGTTTGGCTTGTGAAGTTAAGAAAAAGAAAAATAGTAAAGGATGAAGCGCTGTATCTCTCGCATCATGATGAGCGATGGTCGGGTCGCATATATTGCAGCGTGACGGCGATCCGGCTCGATGCCTCCACAGCGACCAAAACTTGAAATCTCGTGGATTTTTAAGAGCTCGTTTGAGGTCAAACGTAACTTTTATTGACTGTGCGAACTCGTAATTCGAAAGAACGTTTACGGCTTGAGCGGTCTACTGTACCTCTCAATTGGCTCCAACTCGGATCACAGCTGCTCCCAATCTCTCAAGGACTAATCAACCCCCTTTGATCCATTTGGCGTTTCTTCTGTCATCGATGCGACTGGGTTTGACTCGGGAGTTCCACGTACCCTGATCAAGTTGAGCTGATCGGCGAGAAGACTGGTTGAACCGCGTCTTGACTGAGGCAATGCTGCCATACTGATCCCAATGAGAATATATGGCCACATAGCATCACTAAAATGGGCACCACTGTTTCTCCTCAGCAGCGAATAGTGACAATAACTTGTTGCGTTGTCTGCACAACACTATCAGTAGGGAATCCAGCGGACGATAAAACACAGCCAACGACATCCCTGGGCGGATTTCTTCGCGGCAGACTATCCTCCCATCACTTTAGCATTCCTCTGCCCGATTCGATTGTATACATAGACCGATCTAGTATCCTTGTATAATCATTGATGACGACCATTCACTATACCAACATAAATTCGCACACTGTAAATCCACTTCGCCATCCTTCTGCACACAGTTTGTAGTCGATAGTTCCGCAAGGGTGAAGGCCAGGTGATCCGCTGGCAGCGCGCAGATATTGTTTAGCGTACTCGCCTGTTATTCTGGGATAGCAATACTTTTTATCTGAAACGACAAACGAACATCAAGGACTCATTCATGGGCTGTGTATCGCACAGAATAACGCTCTGCGTTCGCGGTCGAACTTAGTCACCGATCAAATCGCTCGTGTCTAATGCTTACTCACCAGCGCAAAGATGGTTCTGCGGTGGGCTCGGCCGATCTCTGGCATCAGAGGAGCGATCGGGACCGCGCTGCTGAACGGCACGCCGGCACGAGGCTCAGCAACAAACGTGGTATCGATCACGCGAGATCTAGCAACCGCTCCAAGGCTCAACAGCAAGAATTTTGCAACCACTGGTTGTATCGACGTTGCGCAGCATCACAGCCCAGCCCCGCGGAGACGAAGAGAACAGAATCCAGGCAACACTGTGCGCCAAGCCGGTGACGACGCGCACAGACAGGAGATGGTGGAACGACGGATGGTATCACGCAGACTTCAGCGAAGATCAAGTCCTGCTGTTCGCACTTTTGAACGAACAAAATGCGGGACACGGATCATTCAACAAGGGTGGCCTCATGATTGCGCGCGTCCTCGGCGATGGTGTACTGGCGACTGTGGACAAGAAGAGTGGAAGCAGCCGACAGATTGAGAAGTCTGATTTCCCGAACTTGCTTCAGGCGCATGACCGCATACAAGACGTTCTTGACGTGACATGGCACAGGAACTACACTCTCCGATTCAAGGCACGCCGACACGACTACCCCATGTCACCGGTACTAGTCCGAGAATTTCGGCGTTTTTGCGAGATCCTAGTCTACAACTACCCGGCCTTACTCTACGTACGTGAGGAACCAGAAGACCTCTGTCTACACTCGCCCAGCCATGACACCTGGAGACTCGAGGAGGCAGATGACGGATTCACACTCGAAGTGGTCACTCTGAATGGCAAAAGTACACAACTTGGACAAGTGACGACACGAATCGAGGCACAGAAGCTGGCGCGGATGCACTTGGACGACAGGAGGGCGACCTTCGAGCTCCATCCATTGTTGGATGCGTTTGTACCGATCTGGAACCAGCCCTTGATGGAGCGGAGACCCACCCTCAAACAGAAGATCTATCGCAGCACGACGGAGCGAGCGGAACGGGAAGCAGCTTCAAGAACGGAACGGTTACGCGCGGAAGACGACACGGTCGGCAACGCACTGGCCGAACTAGAGTGGACCACGATCATGAGGTTGCGACACGCTACAGAGGGACAGAAGCTACTCATGCAGAGGATCAAGGGTGGTCGCATATCAGGGTGGGATCGCCGTGAGGAAGACGTCAACGGTGGCAGAGTTTCTCACATCTTCTGGCATTGTCCAAAGGCAAAGGCGCTGTGGTCACAGCTGGAAGATGCTTGGACTCCAAGGCAAGGGATGGGAGCGAAGCTACCCACGCCAGTACTGCCACGAAGTATTCAGCCTAAGCATGTCAGCCAATCCTACTGGGCTGTGGGATTGGGAAAAGCTCCACCCGAGCACAGTTGACGCACCAGAAGTCACCCTAGCACGAACGAAGATTGTGGACCTCTGGAAACAGCATGTGCTGGTCACCCTGAACGTGTTATGGCGATGGAGAAACGGTATGCACGACGAAGACAACAGGTGTTCTGACGACCAGGCCTCAGCGATCCACATCGGAGCGATCCGAACGGAAACTCAGTGCCTACAGCGCGACCTACACCAGACACGCGCCTCGAGACGACTCGGATGGAACATTCTTAAGAAGCTGAAGACCCAGAACACTCTCGAGCGTGACCCAAGATCCACCGATAGAGCAACGACACGGTACATACTGTACTTCAACGGCCACACCGACCAGAAATCCAAACGGAGCAGAGCTGGAACCGTCATGGTCAAGAGCACTGAAACGGCGACGGAAGCAGACATCGTATGGAGCACATGCATGAGCCTCTCTGGCACAACCAACAATCAAGTCATGTACGAAGGCCTGATCGCAGGACTGAAGGAAGCTCAGAAGAAGGGATGGACACCACTTGAGGTGGTTGGCAGCAGCTCGCTCGTCCACCAGCAAATGAGCAAATACAAACCGCCCAGAAAGAAGAGACTACTCGGATTCTATGCGGTGGCACGACGATTGGCGGACAGTTTAGGCGTCCGACATTGGCACCATCATCAGAGTGAGTTCAACCGAATGGCGAGAGCAGCAGCGACCCACGGGGCGACCACCCGAACGAGTGCAGCGACACTCCACCCGACCGATCGACCAGGCACAACAACACTGGCAACGTATCTTTCGGGAGACCACGCGCGCTGGCAAAGCAACTACTGGAGTAGAACTTTAGCGGTAAATTGACAGGGTGTAGTTCAAACAGCTATAGAGCACGTGTAAAACGACTCAATAGACTTCAATGAGAGAGGTAGGAGCGTAGCTGCTGAAGGATGAGGGCGCTGTCCCCAACCACTTCGAGCGGAAGCCACTTGTTTTGATGAGCTGCTCGTAGGCCCGTGATGAGTCCAGGCGGAAACGAACATGACTCGAAATATATGCTTGCTTGGATGCATATTACGACTGTGGCTTACGCTAAGAATATCTGCGCCATGCCAGGAACGGCCTGCTATAGTAGTAGTAGTAGTAGTAGTACGTTTAGACTCTAGATCAGTCTCTTGCAAAAGCTTCTCATATGACGTGAAGGTGGCCATCTAGAGCTGCTGAATCCATGGTCTTTTAATGTACTAAAACTGCGCTATCCCAGCTTTCGCCTCTTTTGCTTTCTACGTGGCCACACTGGCACGTGTGCTTTCTCTCCATGAGAGTGGTGGAGTGGTCTGGTTCAAGAGCACGTATCGTTTTACAAAGGTATCTGTCTGAGTCAATTGTGCACGCATGTTCTCTACAGAACACTAAAGAGTCTCTATATATGCATTGTGACAGGTATCTAGAAAAATCCTTGCGAAATGTCCGAGGTTTTCTCTAGATTCTGGAAATTGGGACTGTACCCACCTTGTTTTCCCAATTCCACCTGGCGTCACATCATCTTGAGGCGAAAGTCGCTTTGGAGGATGACTGCGCGCCCCAATGGCGCCTCTCATTGGCTCGTGGCTCTGCACCCGCGCGCAGTCATCAACACGCAGCGGCCCGGCGACATGGGATGTCATGACGTTGCCTGAGTATGGCGCAACTGCGGCGTGCAAAAGTGGACGGATGGACGGACGCGGGAGATGACCACGGCCACTCCTGCCTGCCTCGACGTTTCGCCTTTTCTACAAAAGAACCTCAGCCGCGTCGTGGTCATTCGACAACTCGCCGTCCCTCGTGTTCGACTGTTCCGTATCGCCACGCTCTTTCTCCAAATGATTGACATCAAGCCTTGGACCGACGAAACCAGCTTGCTGGTGCTCAACTGGTCTTTTGTCGATGGCGCGTTCAAGCTCCCGTCATCCGTCGCGGACTGGCCGCTCGTGGATGTCGCTTCGGTCGTTGCCGTAAGCGTCGCCTACTTGTTCTTTGTGGGTGCAAGTTCAGCGCTGTATTGCAACGTCGTCGTGAACGCCGTTGTCGGCCTCAAGCTCCTCGAGTTCGCCGTCTACCTCTTCAACAGCTTTGCATAAGCAAGCGCGTCAACCGAGTTGCTACCTGCGGTGGTAACGTATTTATTGTCGCGCAGTGCATCTGCCGAACTCCACGCCCTCTCTGTCTGTCGTATGAATCCATGTCGTAATAACCAATCCATGAGCATTCGTGTTTGATGTGGTGCTTGGTTCTGTCTTTCCCAATGTACCTCGTGGCTACCGCCAGTGTCTTTTCTACTACTTTAACATAGTACATTCTGTCGAGTTGAATACAAATAGGATACTCTGTGTATTCGATTAGACGCTTTCACCGCGTTTTCTTGTGGTGCACGTCGCGATCATCACTCCTGTTCAACGTGATTGCGCAGCACCACCGCCGACCAGCCGCCCGAGCTGCCATTACCACATCCTCCGTCCCTCGCCATGCCGTTGCCGCTCCCCGACGCCGCTCTGAACCAGCTCGACGCTCTCACTGAGACTTACGGCACACCGTTGCAGCTCTACGACGAACAGCTCATCCGCGAGAACGCGCGCCGGCTGCTCGCGACCTTCCGGAAGCACTTTCCTGACTTTCAGCAGTTCTATGCCGTCAAGGCGCTGCCGAATCCCGCCATCCTCAAGATCCTCCGCGACGAAGGATGCGGCATGGACTGTTCGTCGAGCGCTGAGCTGCACATTACCAAGCAGCTCGGCATCCCTGGCGACCAGGTCATCTTCACGTCCAATTTTACGTCCAAGGTAACCGCTCTGCGTATGTCAGCACACGTATCTACCTGTGTTCATAATCCATCCCCTCTCGTTCTTCAGCACGATCTCGCCACGGCATACGACCAGAACGTGATTATCAACCTCGACGGTGTGCAATAGTTCTCGTATTTGCACCGTCTTCCTGGAAACTCACGTTTGTCGCCCTCTGTAGACGTATCGCTTGTTGACAGTCTTGTGGCTGTGCGTGGCAAGTGTCCAGAGCTTATCAGTTTCCGTCTCAACCCGGTGCGTCTGTCTTACCTCATTGACGCGCATGCTAGTTTTGCTTGACTGACAGGTAACTTTGCAGGGTCTTGGTCGCACTGACTCGGAGACCAAGTCGAATGTGTTGGGCGGACCGGATGCTAAGTTTGGTGTGGCCCCATTCCAGATTGTCGAGGCGTATCGTCGCGCCAAGGCTGCTGGAGCCACGCGATTTGGTATCCATATGATGACTGGTTCGTGTGTGATGAACCAGGAGTACTGGAAGGAAACGGTGAGCGTGCTGTTCGACACCATCGTGAAGTTGCGTAAGGAACTCGACATCGAATTCGAGTTCATGAACATTGGCGGCGGCTTGGGTATTCCATACTACCCAGATCAACCGACTGTGGACATCGAGAGCATCAGTGCTATGCTCCGTCAGGTCTTCGACGATGCAATGAAGTCACATGGACTCGTGAGTGTTTCGGTGGTAGAGTCATCGTTCTACGATTATCTATTAAACCGTTAGCTTTCTTTGTAGACATCGATCCCGCGACTGTGCATGGAGAACGGCCGATATATGACCGGACCTTACGGCTGGCTTGTGACGCGTTGCGAAGCCATCAAGGAGTCTTACGGTCGCTACTATGGTGTCGATGCGTGCATGGCGCATCTCATGCGACCAGGCATGTATGGTGCATACCACCACATCACGATCCCAGCTCGTGAGAAGGAAGATGGCGCGCGAGAGAAGTCGCATGTCGTCGGCACGCTTTGTGAGAACAACGATTGGTTCGCGAAGGATCGAGAGTTGCCACGTGCCCAGGTTGGCGACATGTTCGTGATCCACGACACAGGTGCCCACTCCCACTCCATGGGCTTCCAGTACAATGGCAAACTCCGAGCACCCGAAGTGCTCTTGCGCGCTGGTGGCAAGCACTCGCTCATGTAAGTCCCAAAGTGTCTGGATTGTGTGTGTTCATCGTAATCTAACTAGGGACGTCTCTGCTTTTCGGCACAGTCGTCACCGCGAGACCTACGACGCTCTGTATGGAAACTGTGTTCTTCCATCCGATCTCTAGAGACAGCTAGTTACGTACATGCATGCAAGCGCACCACGTGCAAACGAGGTGGATATTAACAGCACACGTTGAGTCCATCATGAAGTTGCTGTCCTGTGACGTGTGCTACTCAGTTCAGCCGTAGGCTGAGAGCCAAACAGCTCGAAAAACCCTTCACCCTCAATGTTCAACCTCCAAGAATCAATAAAAATCAGCTACCGGTCCCAAAACCGGTTTTAGGCCGTGACACTCACGCGTCATGTGCGTGGGAGAGGAGGTGCAGAGCCTCAAGACCATCTCTCGATTCGTTACGAAGTGCTGGGTTGTTTTGCCGCACACGTGCGTCGGCTCCGCCTCCTCTTCGACTCAGAAGAGAACAAGTGGTACGACCAAGTGCTTGACCAGCTCCTCCATGCTCCAACTTTCCACGACTTCTTCTCTTCTCGTCGCCATCTTCTTCAGTGTCGTGTCAAACTGTTTGGTGCAACGGTTTAAGGGGACCACACAAAGCTAGCGAAGTAGATTAGTTAGTTAGGTAGCTTAGCTTAGCCGAGTGGTACTTGAGAACTAAGGCGAATAGACGCCCGTTTGCCCCCCCCCCCCCCCCCCCCCCCAAAAAAAATGTGCGTGGGAGAGGCGGAGAATGGGTGCTTGGAACGGTGAAGTTGGGCCCGGGTTGGCTGCCTGGAATGTCTCGAGTGGTGCTTGGGTGACGAGTGTTGCTTGGGATCGTGTAGAAATCGCTGTGATTGGATGGTTGGATACTTGGACTGGTGCTTGGTGCCTGGGCGATGGTCCACGGACAAGACTTGGTGCTTGGGATCGTGCGAGATTCGTTGTGATTGGATGTATGGACTGGTGCGTGGGTGATTGTTTGTGCTAGGCTCGGATTGGATAGATAGAACATGGATGGATTGTTGCTTGGTGCTGCACAGGACAATTTTGACCTGTCGGTTGGGTCCACGAAAATGGGAAGAAAGGTATTTGAGTTTTGGTAGGCGTGATGCTTTCTTACAAAAGATAATTCTTGGCCATATCTATGGCATCCATTCGTGAGCGTGGGCTCTCAGCCAAGTACAGAGGAAGATGGAACAGCTTTTCCAGGTGATCAGGATGTCACACGTGAGGCGTCTGCACGAGGTGAACTTGTCGGCATTGGGAACAGGAATATGATGCACTAAGTCTTTGAACTCAGCAGCAAACAGCTCAACGACAACCGGCGTACAAACACATGAAACAGCGCCTACTGAAGACGGCGATATGAGAAGTGAGGATTCCCGACAGGATGATCGTGATGGGATCGGCAACAGACAATTGATGCATCAAGCCTTTCAGTTGGAGCTCGAGCGGTTGAAGGTAGCACGGATTGTCTCCACGACTGGTAAATGTGCAGATGAATCAACTGGTGACTCCGACAATGAGCAGGTTGTGTATGGCGCAACTGATAATGAAGCAGACGGCGATTTATACAGCGATCGCTCTTTAGAAGAAATGATCAAGCGTTGCGAGGCAGCTCGAGCGAGGGTCTCAAGTAGGTCCATGCTGGATTTGAGTTGGCTTTTTCAACTACAGATATCGAGGAGATACAAGTTGGACACGGTAGCCAAGGTACCACGTGGGGCGTCAGTGTGTCCGCAAGGTGAGTGCTGGATGAAATATATCAAATTTCAATCTAAAAGGCTTTGCGCAGGAGTGCGATCGGATGGATTGACTGCGTTTGTGGCTTTATGCCCTGAATATAATCTCCTGGTGAAGCACCTACATTACCGCGAATGGCAGTTGCGAATGGAAACGAGATTGGTTGGTTTAAAGGAGAGCATCTTGAAGCAAGTGTTCCTCCTTGTGTATCCATGACAACAGTCTCAGGTGGCAGATGTGCGGCTTTAAACTCGCATTGCTTCTTGCTGAGAAACAAAGAAGGCCCGACACTCGATATGCTTCCCAAGGATGTTGCAAGTCGGGTGCGAGTGCCTGTACCACCGATACGTGCACATCCTATGATATCCGGACACGTCTTGTCTCGGGCTGAGCATGAGGGCTGAGAGATCCCGCACGTCTGCAAAGACGCGCCCCAGTGTGGTCCACCCACAATATCCTAGGATACCGGTATAGTTAACTTACCTGAAACTCTTCTTCACTCCAAGTCATCAGCTTCAACGCAAGGATGAGCATGGAGGACGACGACCTACGCGAGCGATTACTCGCTCCCTGTGACGACAGCGACGCTGCAGACGTGTCCACTGCCTTATCCGATGGAACCTTTCCGTGTCAACGTAGCCTCAAGTCGCGCATGACTGTCGTGGAGCGTATGATGCTCTCGCCCTACGAGAAATGGATCAAACACCGACGCTTCCCGTACAAGATCGTGCTCCATGTGTTGCTTCTCGGGCTCACCTTCTCGCAGATGGTGCTCTACGAGTCGCAAAACGCAGAGTACATGCGCGCGTCGCATCGCAACTGGTATGTGAGGCGGTACGACCCGATCAATGCGTCCGTTATGATGACATGGTGTATCTTAGGGCCTATTTCTTCCTCCCTCCCAGCAACGACGTGGGTGAAAGGTACGTCCATTCACTTCTATTTACACAATGGACGCGAGTGGCTTAGCAGCGTCTTGCATGTAGCCCTCGCTTTCAGCGAGATCTATACACGATCAATGACACAGTGCGTGCTGTCTTTTACCTTCGCGACGCCTACTTCTCCATCGTGAACGAGTCTGTGGCCAATTACGAGTATCATGTCGATCCTTCTACGCATATCATTCGACCTATCAATCTGAGTGTCACTCGAATGGACGGACAGATCACGCATGTGCGTCATTATCAAGTCTTCCAGAATAGCACGCACATTGGTCCGTTCCACGCCAAGATGTCTTCGCGCAAGAGGAGGCATCTGTTGCAATCGCTGCAATCTGTGCGTTTCACATTCCACTTACGTGATCGACAGTACGGGAGCTATTATCAAGAGTGCTTTGACTGGAGCATTCACGTGCGATTGCAAGTGGTCGAACGCACTCAGATTCGTGCAATTGTCGACGACTGCGAGATCGCCAGCTGTGCAAGTCGACTCTCGTTTTGGCAAGCGCTAAAGCAACGATTTGTGTGGCTCCATATCGTTGTAGCAGTGGTTGCGGGGCTTTATCTAGTGTTAAGCGTGCGTGCCTTGCTCCGCTCTATCCGGTTGTACGTTGAACAAGTTATACCTGATCCTAGACTGAACTGACCATCGTCCTCGTAGGATCAAGCGCGCAGAAGGCGTTGTCTTGGAGGGTCAACGTGTAAGTCGACCTGGGCAACCGGCATCCTCCACGCAATCAACCACGCAATCAACCACGCAATCAACCACGGCTTCAACCTCGTCCATACCGCTAAGTCTCCGTCTCAAACTTTTCAATGGCCTGTAAGTTGTCTGGTTGCTACGGAATCGTGCAATTATGATCTTCTAATATTTTGTCTGCTGATGCAGCCAAGTTGTCGTCTTTATGGCGCTGCTAATGCTGCTTGTTAGTTCGATCTGGTCGCTTTTCTTCCTCAAGGCACATGTGCCGATCAGTTTCTGGCATCGCCTGCTTCAGGCAACTGCATTGCTCCTCCTGTGGAGCTCGCTTGTGGGCTATCTCGAGCACAACCGCCAGATCTACTCAATTGTTCTTACACTTCGATGGGGTGCTCCGCGTGTGCTGCAGTATCTGCTTGGAGTCTCGCCAATTTTTCTCGGCTATGCTCTGTTCGGCACAATCTACTTCGGCCCACGTATCAAGATGTTCGGTTCACTCAGTGCGTCAATGATGACGCTTTTTGCCGTCATGAATGGCGACGTGATCCTTGATACGTTCGATGCATTAGAGCGCCATGGATTCATGGTTTCGGGAAAGTTCTATCTCTATTCGTTCGTCTCGCTTTTCATCTACGTCGTTCTCAACGTTTTCATCGCGATCGTCGAAGAAGCTTTCTTCGCAACGCGCCAGTGCCGACGCATGCTTGACGTGCTCTTCTCAGACCCAAAGTACTCATCTACGAATGTCACTGCCCAAGACGCTGAAGTCTCGACTGAAATGGTTAAAATGCTTTTGCGACTCATTGAAGAAGGCGACGACGCACACTCTGCGAGTTCTCGTCCCCGTACTGACAGTGGGCTGAACGACCATGAAGCTTCGTCAAGTGATGTGTTAATATAGTTAGCACTTAAATGTGGTTTATCACCATCCTGCTGTATCCCGCTGCGCTTATTCACCAAGCACTTCTGTCGCAAGCTTGGTCACATCGTCATCCACCTGCACGACGTGCTTGTGGAGCGACTGACACTGCTCTTGTAGCGTCGTGATATGGCCGCGCTGCACGTTGAGGCACTTGTTGAGTCGCTCAATCTCTTCACTCGCGGTGTTCAGCTTCTTTTGGTAGTCGACACGCAATTTGTGAAGCTCTTCGCCCATGCGTTCCGTGATCTCTTCGATCTTGGAGAGCAAGATGGTCTTATCGGCCTGGTGGATTGACATGAGCTTCTGAATCGTGTCTTCATGCGACTGTACCTTGCACTCAAGCGCGTACAGTTGGTCCTTGACACTCACGCGACTTGAAGAGCTGGGGCCACCTGAGCCACCCGGCGACATGGACGCCCGAGACGACAGGCGCGAACGAATGTCACGAGTCGGTGAGGCAGGCGACAACTCCTCGTCCATTTCGTTGAACATTCGTTCCGATTCCATGCTGATCTTCATGTTCTTAATGCTGTTGCTCGTAGCCGACAGACGCGACTCCATGTTGCGGAACGAAGATACTCGGGACGTCGTGAGCTCGCTCTCCTCAGAAAGAGGCTGTGGAGCTCGAAGCAAGTGTAAAAATGAGCTTGTGCGAAAGCTGGAGCTTGCAGCCTCAGCATGTCTTCTCTTTCCAGCGAGCTTTGTATTTTTATCGTGAGACCTCAGTCATGAGCCGACAAGATTGGAACACCGTTTGAGAATCTACAAAGCAAATGTGGAACAAGGTAAGATGACCAAGCGATAAGATGAAACATGAAATATATAAAACGTTGTCTTAGGTCATCTAGAACTGCGTCGAGGCGAGATCAGGACGGGCACGGTTGCAAACTTCGCAATAAAAGCTACTAACCGGATTGAAGAACGTACAACCGCCTTGTTCACCGGCGCAGACCCATTTGCCACGTGGAACAGCGCGCTGACCATCCATGCCCAGCTCGCAAATGGCGCAAGCAACATCACCTGGTAGGTTGATGAAGGTACAGTTGTCACACTGCCACCCTTGCTGCGAGGAAGTGTTCTTCGTTGCTTCGTCTTGAAGAAGTGGATTGGGCTCGTTGCATGCTCCACATGTTTCTGCAGACCCATCATTCACATACGTGCACACAGGACAACTCCATCGGACAGCCTCATGACCTGCTTGAGCGAGCTTGATATCTTCTCGAAGCAACTCTTCTTCCATTTGTGACTCCGAGATACCGAACGCTGCACAGATAGTCTCCATCAATACTCCACCGGCTGATTCAATTTGAAGTGGATCCGCGATCAAACCAATAATCTCGTTGAGCTCTCCAGAGGAATATCCCAGCTGGAAGCTTTCGAAACATTTGAGGACTTCCTCAGTACTAAGGCGGCCATCTCCATTCTCATCAAACCGACGCAGCGCTGTGGCAAGATGAAGTAGCTTCTTCTTCCGCTTGAGACTCTGCTGGAACTGCTGCATGCGTGCACGCGCGCCGAGTAAATGCCATTCGTCTTTTTGAGTAAAAGCCTTCGCAAGTGGGGTATCACCCCACAAGTGCCGCTCTCGTCGTCGAAGGCGGAGACAACACTCAAAGAAATCGTGTCGAAGGTTGATTGGTACATTGGACAAACCACTCAGGAGGAGCTCGAGTTCAGATGGCGTGTAATACATCTCGTTGTTGAAGAATCGCAGGCACTGAATTCCCGTTGTGAGTTTCGTCTGCTTCGGCGAGGCTGACAAATCAGTGGAGTCTGCCCATCTTGCTATGAACGATGAGCTTTCGACAAGTTCGCCTTCGCATGTTCGAAGTCGAACTTGACTGGTTTTCAAAACGGGGTGGCTTTTGTGAATCATGCGTCGAACAGTCTCGCCTTCGGCTAATGAGATAGCCACAAGAAACACTGGTAACTGGTCCATCAACATGGACGCTTCGGTCTTCAATGCTGGAAGCACATCCCGAGGGTGCTGTTGCGCAATCTCCGAAGCCATACCAAGGGCCCTCACAGCTGCGTCGTTCGGCGCGATGCCTGGCGTCTCGTCCATCACCTTCATGAATAAGAGCTGAATAATCTTCTTCATGGCCTCTTGCTCCGCCGTTGGTGACCACTCCAGTATGAGACCAATATTCTTCAGCCGTCTCTCGCCAAGGCCGACCCAACGTCGACGGAAGTAGTTTCCTGACACTAACAAATCCGATGGGAAAGCAATCGGTGCACAATCTGCGTGAGGCTGGAAAGAAGAAAAACAATAGAAAACTCCATCTTCGTGATCTTGCGTGTCAAAGGCTGGTTGCTGCAGCAGCGTACTCGCGCTCCATGGTATCGGGTGTTCGTCATCTCTTGTAAACGCGCTCATCTTTTGTTCCTCTTGTTCGGCCTCTTCCTCTGCTTCCTCCTCAGCTTCTTGCTCATTTTCGTGAACCACTTCTGCTGTGAGGCGCATGTCAGCGTGCTCAGCAGCATCTTCTCCAATTTGGTTTGCTGAAGAATGTGCGAGTCTGAGTTTCACATCCTCAATCCGCTGGATTTCATCTTGCGTTTGTACAAAAGACTGGTTCTTCGCCACCAACGCACTGATCACATCCTTCAATTCTTTGCGAGTTGGCACAGTCGAGTCCACAGTGTATGAAATCTCCTCTCGAAATCTCTCAATACACTCGCGCAGCCATGCCTTGTCCGCACTATCGCCCAGGAATCGGAGAAGGCGAGACGAAGAAGGCAGGGTATTCTCCTTCAACTTCCTTTGAGCATGGGCTTGGCCAATATCCGCCATGAGAGAATTCAATGCTCGCTTTCGCCAAGTATTGTGCAGCTCCTGAAGAGACAGTTGAATCAATTGCATCGACTCCATACGCATCGAGTTGATGAGTAACCACGCCGGTACCAACACCAAGAACGATGACAATGTCTGGGTCGAATTGGTCAGTCCAAGAGAGTTTGCGAGTGCCATTTCATGCCGAATGCGGTTCTCCACCTCAGGAATCATGAAAAGATGAATCGATTGGCCGGTTTCGATACCACGCATACGATATGCTCCCTGCGCGTAGTCTCGGAATGTCATATCCTTGCCCAACGTCAAAACGGCCCGAGCATTCACACACTGCTTGATATCCATGCCCGTTGTGTGGACTTGATCGTAAAATGTGAATCGCTTCACTGGACTCAAGCCACATTGCACCAGTGGCATCGGGGCATTGTGATCACGTAGTAGGATCATCTGTCGATCTTGGTTATCGAGGTAGACGACTCCTTCCATGGTGAGAGGCAAATGCTCAAGTAAGAATGAAGCAACTTCGTGATTCTCAAAACCGGTAATCAGCGCGCCGGTGTCAATAAGCGCATGGAAAGGTGGATCGGCACGTGCGATGTCAAGCAAGAGGCTGCGGGCCGTCCAGTTCACTTTCCGTTCAATGGACACGATTCGGCTGTTTGTCAATGCTTGGAAAATGCTGCCATCACTTCGAGGCTCGTAGTAGCATTCTCCAAGATCCATCGGTAGCAAGTTCGACGGGGTGCCTGAGAAGCCGATTCGTTTCGCAAACAAAGAATTGCTTCCAAGTTCGTGTCCACATGCTGAGATTTTGAGCTTCTGGAAGTTCATACACGTTGGGAAGACGTGCTGACGCACGTAGTAGTACACAACACCAGCAAGCTTTGAGACTAGATAATGCAAGCGTGCCACCTGTGAAGAATCTCGCAGCTGGAAGAGCGGCAAGGGAAGGACACCACCGCCGACGTTGCTTCCCGACTTGGATTCTCTCAGCGCTTTTTCTAACCCAGTTGTAACCCATCCTCGGAATAAAGCGCACGCTGGACGCTGATCTCGCGGACCGAGTTGACGGCTGAAATCTTGCTTCAACTGAGAAACGATTCGTACAAGATCTGAGACACGGATCCCCTCGTAGCGATATGCCAGAATAGTAAGACCAATGAGCACATCAGGGTGGGCAAACTCTGACGAGCGACTTGGAACGTCCTTTCCAACAAACGGGACGGCAAGAAGCAAGCGGGACTGCGAGTTTCCACCACTAGACCCAGACTCGGCGGCGACTTGATATTCGCCCCGCAGCAAACCGTACGACACTCGATTGATTTTGGAGAGCACGTGAGGAAGAATTGTTCGGATCCAGTCTCGAGCAAGGTTGAGAAGCTTGATGGATGAATCCGAAAGACCACCTTCAATTTCATCTCGGATCGACGCACTCGTATGTAATTCTTGACGTGAGCATTCCAAATAATGCCGAATTGCATCCAAAGACACTTCCATCTTCCCCATTCGGAAATGCTTCAACAGCCAGTCGATTGCGAGCTGCGATATCAAAGGCAGCATCTTCGTCTCATAAAACTCCATGTCAAGCAAGACCAAGTGGGGGAATCGCTGAAGGGCGTGAGTTGCGTACCCTTCGCCAAGAACGTCGTGCAACTTCTTCACTGCCTCATTCTCTATGAATACTGGGTGGCTTGGATCAGCAAGCACAGCGTCAATGAGATGAATTGGCAGCTCCCACCGGTTTGCAGCGAGATCGATCGGGAATTTGTTCCCAATCGGGAAGTTCAACTCGGATCGCAAAGGGTGCAAGAGGACATCCACTTCATCCATGATCAACACACCATCTTGCCACAATCGAATTGTCTTGTACAACCCATCTGCCATTTCGGATCGATCTTCCAAAATTTGTCGAATGCGTCGGACATTTTGAGATGACTTGGATATTGGTAGCTGGATCACATCAGACGATTCTTCCAAGGAATGCAACAGCTCAACCAACTTCAACATCATCGACTTGATTGACTCAGGAGACGAGCAAACCACATCGCCATGCAATCGTGCCCGGTTAAGTTTCTCGAACAGCTTGATCGCGTGATTTGGGTCGTCAGCGATCGAGCGATCAAACTCGAACGTGAAGATGCGCTTGCGCAGGACCGAATTGCTAAATCGTCCTCTCAAGACTTGACGAGATTGCTCCAGCAAAGCAGTCGGCATCACGTGGGTCACCAAGTGTTGTTTGTCGGCAAGGATGTAAGTCAACAGCGGACCAACAACAGTAGTTTTACCGGCGCCCATGATCATCTGCTGAACCCTCGACTTGTCGTGATTCAGACTGTGCATGAAGCTTTCAATCATCTGCACTTGGCGGCCTCGCAGCAAAATGTCAAAGACATATTCAAAGACCAGGAAACGTGGGTCGAAATTCCACTTGCTGCTTGCCTCGTTGCTTTGGTGACGCAAGTAGTGACGCTTGGCTAGCAAGGCATCTGCCAGATCCTTCGATGCTTGAAGGGATTGCTTGCTGCTAGATTGCTTGTCTTCCGCCACGGACATCTCTTTGAGACGAGAGATGAGCGCCTTTGTGAGCTGAATCGTGCGATTGATGTGGACAATCCGGCTGCAGAGGAACAAAACGCCAAGAACACGTTCACCGAGATCTGGTAGTGAAGCATTGACAAACGGATTCCGTACTCTGAGATCATCCTCAAATTTATCCGATGACAGCAAAGCCGTCAAAAAGTCAAATCGGACAGAAGGCAACTCTCCGATTCGTCGTTCCACCAAAAACCGAGCCAATGCAGACCGCTGAGACTCATCCGTGGGCGGAGTGACGTCGTTCGCAGTTTCTTCGATAGCCCTGATGCAAGTATCGACTGTACGTCGATCAGCCATCCGTTGTTGCTCGCACGCGCCGACCAGTTGCTCTAGCTTCTTTACTGCAAATGGGTCCACAATACTACCCAATACTTCGCGCGGTGTCACACCGGTCACAAATGCGTCCTTGCTCCCATTTACTGCATCAGCATTTGCTTTGACATCGTCTGCAAGTCGCTTGAGTAAATCTTTGGCAGCAACAGTCTGTGCAGCTGGGTGAGTATCGAGATCAAACGGCAGACTCGCGTTCAAGAGAGCTTCAGGATCACAGAACGTGATGTATTCCTTCACATCCATGGCTTCCAGTGGGAACTCGGGGTTGATTGCGAGTGAAGACAGTGAGAAAGATCGTACGGCACAAGCAGCATTTGACGGCTCTAGTACGACATCTGATCGTTCTCGAGCAAGTGGTCGAATTACTACAGTTTGTTCTGCAGATTGGTGGGCTCGACTGAATTGGATTTTCAGTGGCACTACCACGCGCTCCTGATGATCACTTGATGCCAACTTGGATTGAAATTCGGCTTCACTGAATTCGAAGAAACTCTTTACGAGAGATCCAAACGTCATCTTCGAGTACAGGTTTGCTCCAAAGGAGAGCATTCTATTACTCTCAGAGTCCGTCGGCGTGTACGACCATTGATCGTAAGGATGTGCGATCATCACCGCAAGATGAGCAAGTGCACTAGACGGAGAGTACTCTTCTTCTCCTTCTTCAACCGTTTCACGTCCCCATCGAGAGAGCTTCAAGTGAAGAAAACGTGTATGTAGGTCGCCGAACGATTGTGTGCAATCTTCTCCACCGAGGCGGATGCCGACTTGGCGGTTCAAGCATTCGAAGAGGAACATGAAACCGAGGCCACGATTGGTGCCACTAACTTCATCCCCAACGATAGCACAATTCCAAACGAGCTTCCCAGACTCCTCTTCATCAAGGAGGAACGTGTTTCCAACTCCAACAGAGTGCTTCGGTCGGTTATATCGGACAGTCGATACTTTTTTCCCGTGCTCGTTGAGATAGTCTTGACCAAGTAAACGGAGCTTCGTCCATGGCTGGCCTCCAACTCGCTGTCGCGTTAGCTTGAACGACATGACTGGTTCATTGCTATCCATGTGATCACACACGGTCTTTCGCAACGATAGAAGAGGTGATCGCTGGTGACAGTGTGTCAAAGCCTCGCGCTCTTCTTCAACAGTCAGTCGGCAAGTAGCGTCTACATGAGTGCGCGCGGAGAAGTAATCTTGAAGTTCGGCGGGCAGTTTCCATGGCGCCTTATTCTCACTGTACACAATTCCGAGACTCAAGCGAATTCGGCAAGCACACGCATTCGGATGGCGATCATCAAGCGTCTTCACAAGCTGATCGAAGATCCACTTCTCTTCTTCGGTGAACTTGACGTCAATGTTGCAGCCCTTGATGAACTCCATGGCAATATCGTAGTTCTTCGATAACAGACTCGTGAGAATCAGGTACAACGTTGAGCTGAGCGAAGGCGGTAGGAGGAAAGTTCGACTCGAATGAATCGGATAGGCGTAGAAACGCGTTTCCATTGCTTGCTGCCAACCGGTGGACGCACGATCTGCAAGGACGAGGTTGCTCAAAGGTTCCTCTTGTACTCTTGGTCGATAGATGTCGTGGTTTGGACAGATCAGTCGCAAGTCGTTCGTGTCGGACTCCAAAAGCCACGCGTTCGGTACAATCGAAAGCAATGCACTCAAATACTTCGCATCCGTGTTTGCCGCTGCAGTTGAGATATCGCTCAGGAGCCATCCGTTCTGATCGACAACATCGAATCGGATTTTTCGAGAACTCGTATCTTCTCTTGGCTTTAGTTTGATCTTCAGTCGAGGAAGCTCCACATATTCGAACGAGGCGAGTGCTGGGATGTTGGCATCCTCCTGTTCGCACTTGCACCAAACTAGAATGTGCGAAAGATCTTCAACTCTACCTAGGAGATTGATCATTCCAAGCACATTTGCGTCTGTACTTGTAGCACCAAGCAAGTTGAACAATACCAGCTCATCGCCAACAATCTCTTCGACAATTTCAACAGTATCACCATCCGTCTTCGATTCTTCGTCAATCTCCATTGGCACTGGCAAGTTCTCCTCAGTAGCTGCTTTGGACGCTCGACTACTCGATTCTACGCGAGTGATCTCATCACGGTTCACGGGATCTTCCAGCCATGCTCTAGCAAGATCGACATCACGATCGAAAATCTCGAGGGCGTATTCCACCACAACTCGCGACGGCAGTGACTCCAAGCTCATTAGAATGCCAATGTTCTGCTCATGGATCTCATCCTCGCTCATAACGACTGCACCAGCGTCGGCAGCAGACTCTGCCTCGGCGATCTTCACCTGGTTAGCTTCATCCAGTAACCACTGCGCTGCAATCCCAACGTTCCCGCTATTGACACGGAGCGCAAGACCACATGCTGCATAGGAGAATCCCATCGCCATCAGCTGGACAACATCTTCATCTCGGACCTCAGGAGCGCGTTCACCTATTGACACAACTTCTCTACCGGCCGCAGTTGGCACTGGAGGAGGGCGCGTCTGACTGACAACAGCACTCGAACTGACTTTACCCATCTGCACAATTTGAGAAAAGGATGTTTTGATGGATTTCCGAGTGATCGTGGCTCGACCATCACCAAGCATGTCGACCTGAACACGGTATCGAAACCACTGTGACTTGTCATCGATCGGATCCCCACGCAAACTTCCATCTTCACCCATCCAGAATCGAAAAGCTTCAAGGAGACTACTTGGAACAACACCTTGCAAAAGACGTGGTGGCACGTATTGCTCAGTCCCTCCCAACAATCGATTACGGCGCAGTACAACCAACGAACCACCAACGGACTGACGTTCACGTGGATCTCCTCCGGCACAAAGCAACAACGGATCCACTGGCCCAGCATCAGGATTGATATTCAGCGGAAATCCATGATGACTCAGACGAGAGTTAGACGCAAACAACAACTTGCGATACATGCGCCGCCCATGACTGACAAGGGCATAGATATGCACCACGCTTTGTGCACGCAGAACCACAATCTCTTTGAACGTGTCGATCTTTTCTCGATCGCGCTTGTCTTTTGGCCCTTTGTCGTGCCCGATCAGTCGAACCTCTTGCGCATCACTTCGCAGTGGGTGCTTGGGAAGGTAAATATCAAACTGAAGCTTCTTGTCCTCAGGCTCAGGGGGATACAGCAAGCGCAATGTACTGCCAACGAGGTCAACGAACCACTGCTCATCTGGATGCGGATGATCCTTGTCGCTGTAAATATCAAGCGGGCGGGAGAACGTTTCCCCCATGTACTCGAAGCCATCCATAGACGGTTCAGGCGCTGGCTGACTGGTCGTTGGAGCAGTTGGTCGCTCGAATCGTGGCGTCCCACAAACTTCGCAAGTTGCAGCTGGGTTATCACCATTAAAGTTGGCACACGTGCACGCAGGACACTCCCAATACATCTTCAATTCTTCTTCTGCTGGTGCCGCTATTGGGATATCCTCCTTGTAAACTCTCGGAGCCCCGACACCTTGATCAATCGAATCAGCGGGGTCATCCCATTCAACCAACTCGTAGTCCGTGCCCACAATCTTCACCCACAGGCGATGCTCTTGACGTAAAACTAGACCGCAGTGTAATGACTTATTTCCGAAGATGTGCTTGAAATCACCGTATTGCGTCATTGAATCTGGGACAGGTTTGAGTTCGTCATTCCGCCACAAGATTTCTCCTGTTTGGATATCAAGCTTCAGTTCAGTTTTGACACAGCTGAATCGACCTTGATTTTGAACACCATCATCTTCACGCCAGCTCCATGTCGTATCTGGTTCGGTGGAACGCAATGCGATACGTACAATCTCACCGAGAACTGATGCCAATGAGCCATTAGCCAGACCACCGAGCCACTTGACAACAGGGCGTCGGTGGATTTGGAGTGTCTCAAAAACTTCGACTTCAAGAACCTCTCCTGGCGGAAGCTTTAGTTCTTCACCCTCAACACCTCGTAGTGAGATAATGCTAGGTGCTTGAATTGTTTGCATCCCAATCTTCAGATACAACGGCCGTCCCTTCAAATACTTCTCTAGCGAGCTCTTGCTGACGTTATCAGTCTTGATGCCTTGGGCTTGCAACCATCGTAGTAGTCGATCTTCAGCCGTTAACCCACTTTTGTCAGAGCTCTCTGCCGAGACCTTCATACCAAAGCAGTGCCAGTTGCGAACATAGGCAATCGAACCTATCATACTTGCAACTCGTTCTGGCGTGTACTCGGCCGGTCTTAGACCGACGTAAAGAAGCACAAGGTAGGAGTGGATCACACATGCGGTTTGGAGGTTGTTGGATGACTCGGCCTCAGCAAGCCACTTCTTCAGCGTCTTGTGCGCAAAACCAAACGCATATTCAGTCAGCTTCTCACGAAAACTCTCCAGGATCGAAGCCTTGGTTTTATCCGATGCGGCATACCAATCAACAGCAAACGTTGCGTACCGAAGCACATCCATGCCGACCTTGATCATGAAGAGGATGAATCGAGCGTCGGCACTGTGGACGGAAGCTTCACCAAGCTCTTTAATAGACTCGAGCATCTTGAGAAGAGGCTGAATGACAGCTTCTGGAGCGTGTACCAACTCGTTCAGCAATAATCCGTTTGACGTTCCTAGATGATCTTCACACTTCTGATGTTGCACTCGTGCATCGAAAACACGCTCAACCGCTTCTTCCCGGAGCAGCAGTGATGACTTCCGTAGAGGGATATGAGTAATCTCTTCGCTCTTGGCATCAGATACCCAGTCGCCGCTCTCAAAAAGCACCGCTCGAAACAGATTCTGCAGCATTGGGTTGAACAGATACGTCACGCGATCACGCGATGCAAAGAATGACGCAATCAGTGGGATTCTGGCGTACGGAACCGTCAGATAACTCATCAGGTATTCAGACTCTTCCGACGACAACGTGCCCTTGAAGGTTGGCAAGTAATCCAAATGCATGATGTCATCCTCCGTAACAACGCTGGGCAGACCACGAGCAGCATCTGCGCTCTTAGCATCACTGCCCAATACAGCACCAAGATCTGTCGGACTCATGACTACTGGTCCCTCGCCAAAGTAGACTTTGCGCTCCATAAAGCCGACTACTTCCACGTCAGCAATATCTTGATCACTCCCACGGAAGTTGACAACCTCCCATTTCAACACACCGTTCATGATTCGATCAAGCCCTCGCATACCGAAGAAATTGCGTCGATGTGTTGAAGCGCTGTCATCAAACGAGAGCTGCCACATTTGCCACTGGTTGACTCCAGTACGTCTTCGCATGAGTTCGACCTCCTTTGTCTCCATCGTCGCCAGGAATTTCACAATCATCACAAGATCTCGTGCCAGACTCACTTCGGGATGATCCTTGGCCATCGGTGATTCGTCACCACAAAACCATTCCATCAGAGCTTCCATTTCGGTTGGCGGATTTGGGTCATTCAGATCGATCAGCTGGTAGTTGTACGTCTCCATCAGCCTACGGAAGAAAAGGATCGTTGTCGAATATTTCTTGACTTCAATCTTGTCCTCCGGCATGTGATAATCAAACAGCTGATGCTTCGATATGCTGTCCTGGTAATCAAAATACGCGAGAACGCAGCCGCGTGTGATGCAGAAGCTTGGTCGGGCAAACTCCATTGATGCAGTCATTTTGCGAAGCGAAAAGTTAGCTTTGCAGAAGCGATGAGCCAACACATATCCGCCTTCTTGTTCCATCATCTTGGAGATCTCCAGTGGCTCATCCGACGCCGGGGTTCGTAGTAACGCATCAAAGATGGCCAAGCCACACAAAGCGGCAAGTGCACGCTCAGAGTCAAACTGTCTTGAAGGCTGCTCCATTGATTGCCAAACGCTCCCAAGCATCATCAACGCTGAATAAATGTGATTGAGGCACTTCAGTTGCATCTCCTTTGTGACTTCCTGCCGCCAAATGCAGCTATCACGTTCACCTGACGGCTTTGGTACAGGGAGAACCTCCACCAATAGGCTTGTAATAAGCTGGATCACCTCATGATGCAATGACACCCGTGATGACGACGATCCGTCGGCAGCGCGTCGAAGAAGCGTCTCACAAAGATTTCGGCATCGAACAAACGCACCAACTGCTAAATGTATGGAGGAGACTCGTTCGGGTACATCCAAGAAGCTTCCGAGAACTGGAATATCGACATCAGCCGCAGTACCCGCGTAATGGTCCTCCCGTCCGTTTGCCTGAAGCAGTTCCATGTTGGAATGTACGAGGAAGGGGAACTTACCCAGAAAAGACGCAGACTCCTTCTCACTCGCGCTTGCACTCGCTGTTTCCAACTCCCCGACCAACACCTCCACTCTCTCCATCAACTTGTTCACATGACCAAGGCTAACCGTGCTGACATAACTCTCCCTGTGGTGTTTCAGCGTCTTCAAACCAATCTGCTTCACCGACATTTGAATGCACAAACGTTCGGAATAGCTGATCGTGTCCGTCGGCAAAGAGTAGCCACCCTCTGACCACGGAAACGAAGTACCAGTCGGATCAGACTCCACCAATTCTTTCCCCTTTGGGGTCAAGACATTTCCTTGTACGTCACGCACAATCAAAGTCGGCACCGACTTGACATCAAACGCTTGGACAAGTTGCTTCCTAGCTTCCACTTCTGGGAACGGAACAATCAACCATGACTCGACTGGCAGACCGGCTGTCAATTTCGAAAACTGGTCAGCCTCCGCGTCTACGGAGAGAACAATCACAACCACTCGCTTCTGTCGAGCGCGAAGTGTCTCCGTCAACTGAGTCAATGCCTTGGTGAGCTGTTGACACCCAGCATGCCCCGCTTTAGCGAAATACAAGCATACTACCGCATCTGACGGAACTGATGCCAATGTATGGGACCCTTGTAAAGAGTCGACCAACGACACAGTGGACAAAGCTTGCATGGCCTTTTCCAATGCATCCTTTGGAACTCCCTTCGATGGGTCCTTCGCGATCTCTAGGCCTCGCACGACACGCAAAAACATACGGTAGCGAAGCTGGTAGAATATAGAGAACTTCACTTCGTCGACAGAGAACCCACCCTTGACGAGGCAGAGATATCTGATAGCTTCCAAAACACTCTTGCAAAAGCCGAGATCTGATCGCTGTGGCGTCCGACCGCTTTGAATAGACGGATGGTTGATCCAATCCGACGCAGTCTGGGAGGTGTCTTCAATCGCCAGTGGAAGCAACTTGTCGCCTGCTAACCAAGGAAGAAGCACGTCGTAGATCGTTTCGAAGCGGTGATACTCAGAAGGTGGCTTGCGCATCCAGAGTGAGAAGAGCAACGACCAAAAGGCCAAGTCGACAAAGCGTGACGCTGGGATCGATGAGATCTGAACGTACGGTTGTACTCGAATCTTGTCACATGAGCTGGAAATATCATGGTCTTGCATGTCACTGGAGTCTGTAGCTGTGTCGTCACGGATGATCGACGGATGGTACAGCTCCGCACCTGGTCCTTTGTTGCACACGGTGAAGCTGTAGTGGTCAGCATCGGTCTTCTCAATCAGGTAGATCATCGTGTGGCTGCGTACGTTGCCAACATAACCACCCGGGAGCATCACCACTTGTTTCTCCGGTAAAGCACTCACAAACGCCTTCCATTCCGTCAGAAATGCCTGTAACGCCTTGGCGTCGTTCACTTGCATGCCTTTCTCCGTCCAGACACGACATTCCTGCAGCTTCGGAAGCAACGTCTCGCGCACAAATGCCTCTTGCACACTCGTGAGCGGAAACGCCATCGCATGGTCTTCTTCTGCGTCGTCATTTGCACCCAGCACGTGATGCAGCGCCGCGAGCGTCGCCACAAGTGCCTGGGGATTACCACCGAACTCGTACGGCGTGTTGCGCAGATACGGATCGCCAAAGAGTCCGAGGAACGCCGGCGAGCGCCACGCCTTGTCACCCATCGCTTGCTTCTCTTGCTTCTTGCTTGCGTTCTCTCGAGTTCCTTCCGATCGCAAGTGGCCGCTGGGTTGAACTCGGAAGATCCGCTTTTGCGACCGGGGGGAAGAAGGATTGGATCCGTTCGACAAGGTTTTGACCAATCAGAAAGCAAATAGAGGATGTGATTGGCTGAAATAGAATACGTTGAAGCAAAGTTAGGAAAACGACACAGATTTTGTGTATTTTAGAATTGACATGGTCAATTTAGTGCTGGGCGACCCACTTGTTGCGCGCTGGCACACCGCTCTTGCAGTTGTCCGTGAAGAAGCCATCGAGACCGAGGTCGAAGAACTGCATGAGCTCGGCCTCTGGGCTGTTCTTGTAGTCGAGCGCGAGGCGGTATGGCTCGTCACGGAACGTCCAAGTGTGCACCTTGAGACCAGCCGCGTGCGCATCCTCAAATAGCTTTGGGTTTGGCTTGACGTTGAAGTCAGCGTCACTGACCTTGCCGTCGCCGTTCACGTCCGTCGCCGTGCCATTCACAGAGAACGACTTGACGAGGTAACGCTTCCATGGCGCAATGATATCGGCGTACGTGGCGACCTCCTTGAGACCTTCAGGCGTAAGCAAGTCAAGGTTCGAGCCATTACGGCCAGACACAGTCCAATCGTATGGCTTAGTGTCAGGAAGGAGGTCGCCCGTCTTGTAGTCGATCTCACCACCATCAACAAGCTGGGAGAGCGTCACCTTGGTCTTCTTGCGCAGCTCCTTCAAGTTGGCCGTCTCGAACGACTGGATGATAACTGGCGCCTCAGCGTTGTTCCAACCAGCCTTGTCGAGAGCAGCCAACAACTTGTCCTCGATTGGAAGGTTGAGCTGACTGTGGTACGTTGGATGCTTGGTCTCTGGGTAGATACCAATGGTGCGGCCGGTCTCCTTCGACTTCTTCTGCGCAAGAGCAATGACCTCTTCGAACGTTGGGATCTCGAACTTGCCGTTGAAGCTCTGGTCACGCTCTGGCAATGGCTGGATGGCACGCAACGTCTTGATCTCAGCGAGAGTGAAGTCGCTGACGAAGTAGCCCGTGTCATCGACACCGTCCACCTTCATCGTCTTCTTGCGGTCCTTGAACTCAGGACGGCTGTCCACATCGGTCGTGCCGATGATGTTTGGCTCGTGGCGAACGACAAGGAAACCGTCCTTGGTCGAGACGAGGTCAGGCTCGATGTAGTCGACTCCCGTCTCGATGGCAAGGGTGTATCCTTCGATCGTGTGGTCAGGCAAGTATCCTGGAGCACCACGGTGACCGACAACGAGAGGGCGAGTCTTGCCTGGCGTTGGCTTCGACGTTGGCTTTGGTCCTTCACCACAAAGCTTGTGCTGGGCGCTGGCCGTTGCAGCAAGCGCCATTACAAGTGCACTGGTATACCACACCTTGGCCATGGTTTCCTGGTAGAGATCGGTAGCCGTCGACTGGGTTCGAAGCTGGAGATTGGAGAATGAGGTGAGTGAGTGAGAGAGAGCACGCACGTGTGTGTGTTCGTATCTTACTCGCACAGGATAGGCGAGCAGCATTAGTACTGCAAGGATCTCGGTCCTGAGCCATAACTGAGCACATCTGTCCATCCTCTAGTGCAACGCTGGCCCATTTCTTCCCGGATTTGAGAGAATCTGGCCGCAGTATGGCAGCCGTGGACACGCAGTGAAGACGAGAGCTCCGTCAGTTGGTGGCAGATTCAGACGAATCTTGGCTTTCCCGAGAGGCGTGTTGTTTACTCGACTCGTCCATTCGACCAAAGACGGACCTGGATGGTCACAGAATGGGATTCCCAGAGCTGCATTTAGAAGCTGGCAATCGTTCGTTTCAAGCAGTGAAAGGTGATCTTCGTCCTCACTGGTTTCTAGTGCATCAAGACGCATGTTGGGAATCTCTGGACTGTGACGGATATCTCAACTGGAGAAGTTCCATGGCTGGAATGTTGTGTGGTCGCTGGTGTGGATATGTACTGGTTTTGTTGAAGTACAACTCCCGTCAGCAACTGTTGATGACGCTTCCACCGTCATCAGAAACCATATGGCACGAACTTTAACGGATGCGAACTTAAGATCGTTCTGATTCCACTAGTATTGGGTCCTGGGACGACTTTTGGCGAATTTATACATCGCTCAAGTCTCACAAGGAGGTGATGGCGCCCACACGTACAATTGGTAGCGCAACTCTGCTTCTAAACTAGCGAGCATCACTGAAAGTGCTGCTTATGGGGCGAAGCCTGCGAAGGGCAACATAAGCCTAAACAAGTGAGTATTTCAAGTAATAAATCCCGAGGTGAGTAACTGCTCCCATATAGCTTTGGAAATGTAAGAA
Source organism: Pythium oligandrum (assembly GCA_020085045.1). NCBI lineage: Eukaryota > Oomycota > Peronosporomycetes > Pythiales > Pythiaceae > Pythium > Pythium oligandrum. Next base: position 2,018,708 of record JAHRIK010000002.1, read on the forward strand.
TTTGTAAGCTCATCAACTCGGTCGCTGTTCGCTGCGAACCAAGGAGAAGAAAATCCTTCCTAAAAACTGACATGCCCAGATCGTGCCATAGAATGCATGGCTCGCGAGCTGAGGCGATGTTCCATGGCGTTGTTGGATAACCAGTCAACCGTTTTTTGGGCGCTTTCGGGTAATGTATACGATGTAAAGCTTCTGCCCGAACGTAGGAGTTTCTCTGTAGGGGGTTCTTCTCGAAGGTTATAAAATGTGTGCTCATCTGTAAACTTATGCACCCTAAAGATCCTTTCTCTCAGTTGAAAGAAGTTGTGATGGAGAATGCTCAGGTCTTCATTTTTGTGTATCGTGCAAGGAGGTCATACGACAAAGAGTGCCTCGCGCCCGCGCACTCCGTCGCAAGCTCGGTCGACATGTTGTGGTACGGGAATTCTGTGGGTTGCTACTGTCTAGGTGGGGTTCTTGATGTGCTCAAATTTGAGCTCCCGTGCGGATACAGGATCTATATACGATGTAGTGTAGTAACATTATATATCATAATTATAGATTTATGAAGTATTTTATAGGCATATGTATGGTCGGCCGCAATAACTAAACACCCATATATTTGATATAACAGGCTCTGATCGGCAATGTTGTGGCACATGCAAAGCATCCCAAGCACAATGTCATGACCAAAACAATAGACGATAGGGCATCGTCTACAATGGAGCCCACGGCTGCATCATGACCCTCATTTGCCAAAATGGGAACATAATCTACCGTCTTCCGACACGATGCGTTTGCTAAATTGCAAAAAGCACTCAAGTCGACTTATCGCACGAACCTTGTACTTTTGCGACCCCTCACGCACACATGCAAAAAGCTTTCCGACCTTGGATCGAGCGATATCTTGTGTCGTTAAAGGCAGTGAAAATCGTGATATCATCCGGTAGTTTCAAAAATTCTCACTATAATGGGCTTCGCCCAATTAACGTTGACCCTTGAACAAAATGTATTACTCGTGTGCGAATCAAGCGCGAGATAGAATACTGAGCAAGCCAGCTTGTCACTTCAAGCATAGGCACCTCAAGGCTGAGTGCTGCACAGAGTCATTCTGCATGGTACAAAAGTAGACGGAGCAAACAAAGCCGTGACACAACAATGCCCCAAAAGGATGGAAGATCAAACGAGCTGGATAAACTAGAAACAGTATGTTTGCTTAACCAGGTTGGGATTGCTGGACCATTGAAGCTCAAAGTAGCCTCATCCATTCTCCTCTTTCGGAGAAGTCAATTCTACTTTCTCCTCATGTTCATCACGTGATATTGTATTCGATGAAGCCGGCACCCAAGCTGGTCTGTGTATCATGTTCCACACTGTCTGGTGAACGCGTAATGGCAAGAAACACTGATCAATCGACCTACCTCCAGCGAACGTGCTCGTCAAAAATCTTGGCAAGAGAACCATGTCAAGCGCCATATTGGTCCAATGAAACTTCAACGAGAATGCTGATCTGTTCACTACCCTCGATGTCCTCTGCACACAAACCAATCTTTCTCTCCTGTAATGGGGACTGGAGGCGTCTTCTCGTACGCCCTGTGTATCAAAACCATTAGAGCCCACCAAGTCAATGTAATGTAAACCCCGAGGTTTCGATTACGAAACCGAGTGTACTTTCACCATTCCGATGCACATTAATCTAATGTCGTGCGTTAATGACGATTTAGTACATAGTTCCAGTAACATTCACGGCGAGCTTACTGCTGGGCGACCCACTTGTTGCGCGCTGGTACACCGCTCTTGCAGTTGTCCGTGAAGAAGCCATCGAGACCGAGGTCGAAGAACTGCATGAGCTCGGCCTCTGGGCTGTTCTTGTAGTCGAGCGCGAGGCGGTATGGCTCGTCACGGAACGTCCAAGTGTGCACCTTGAGACCAGCCGCGTGCGCATCCTCAAATAGCTTTGGGTTTGGCTTGACGTTGAAGTCAGCGTCACTGACCTTGCCATCACCGTTCACATCCGTCGCCGTACCGTTAATGGAGAACGCCTTAACAAGGTACTGCTTCCATGGCGCAATGATTTCGGCGTACGTGGCGACCTCCTTGAGACCTTCAGGCGTAAGCAAGTCGAGGGTTGATCCATTACGGCCAGACACAGTCCAGTCATACGGTTTGACAGTAGGAAGGACGTCCCCGGTCTTAAAATCAAACAGACCACCGTCAACAAGCTGGGAGAGCGTCACCTTGGTCTTCTTGCGCAACTCCTTCAAGTTGGCCGTCTCGAACGACTGGATGATAACTGGCGCCTCAGCGTTGTTCCAACCAGCCTTGTCGAGAGCAGCCAACAACTTGTCCTCGATTGGAAGGTTGAGTTGACGATGGTACGTTGGATGCTTGGTCTCTGGGTAGATACCAATGGTGCGGCCGGTCTCCTTCGACTTCTTCTGCGCAAGAGCAATGACCTCTTCGAACGTTGGGATCTCGAACTTGCCGTTGAAGCTCTGGTCACGCTCTGGCAATGGCTGGATGGCACGCAACGTCTTGATCTCAGCGAGAGTGAAGTCACTGACGAAGTAGCCCGTGTCATCGACACCGTCCACCTTCATCGTCTTCTTGCGGTCCTTGAACTCAGGACGGCTGTCCACATCGGTCGTGCCGATGATGTTTGGCTCGTGGCGAACGACAAGGAAACCGTCCTTGGTCGAGACGAGGTCAGGCTCGATGTAGTCGACTCCCGTCTCGATGGCAAGGGTGTATCCTTCGATCGTGTGGTCAGGCAAGTATCCTGGAGCACCACGGTGACCGACAACGAGAGGGCGAGTCTTGCCTGGCGTTGGCTTTGAGGGTGTCTGGGCTGTAGGGCTCGGGCCCTCGCCACAGAGGTTGTTCTCAGCGCTCGAAACAGCAGCGGCGAGCATCATCACGAGTGCACTGGTATACCAAACCTTAGCCATGGTTTCTAGGTAGAGATCGGTAGCCGTCGACTAGGCCCGTAGTTGGAAATCTGTGAATAAGGGCGACCACGTGCTGTCGGCTTCTGCTGGCTGTCAGGCTGTCTGCATCTAGTCGTGAACCTCGCAGTTAGCTAGTCAGAACCTTTTATCCATCCTCCTGGTGCAACAGTCATGCCCCATTTTTTCGCAGTCACAAAACAGACCACACGGGAATATGAGGATGATTTAGTTGAACTTAGGCTTGGCAGAAATGTTACTTCTTACTCGACGCGACCACTTGTGATCTGCATTGGGACAAGAGTGAGGCATATGCGAGCATAGATGGAACAAAAGAAAGTAATGGTGCCACTGTCCTGGTGACTGCATTCCTAATATTTGAGAATTCGGAATGTGGTGGCTTTCATAAGTTCGCCCTGTTCACTTTGCCCTAAGTTCGCGGAGCACACGAACTTACGCGACCGGTGACGCCACCTGACCCAGATTCAGTTCAGTGTCTCGTAAAGATCGCGCATCGTGACAGCTTTTCGCGCCAGCCAATGAACGCGCTTCACCTCTTCCCTCCACCCCTATTATCCACCAATCGTCGTGTATTTTACACCTCCCTCGTCCTCTCATTGGCTCTCTCTCTACCTGCCGCATCCCAAAGCGCCATGATGCAAATGGCGCCCTGTCGCTCTGGCATCTAGTGGTCGCTAACGTTCCATGGGCTAACCGTCAGCTGGCCGAGAGGGCGTGGGGGTACGTGGCATGCCATCTCCAAAATAGCCGCGTTGCGGTCGGACGACGCTCTTCTCCACGCACCATGGCGACTACGGCGGCTCGAGCGATCTGTCTCGCACGCGGCTTGGAGCTCCTCCACGTCTGGGAGGCTGTCGGCGCGTACTTGGACCACTCGGCTCGATGGACCATCGAACGCGCGGCAGCGCACGGACACAAATACCTCGTCCAGCACATCGCCATCACGCGGCCGCTCGGAGATGACCAGGAAGTGGCCTCGCTGGTCATGGACTTTGCTGCCCGCAATGGCCACTTGGACATCCTTCAGTGGCTGAACGACACCAAGACGCTCAACCGTTGCTCGACTCGAGCGATGGACGACGCGGCCAAGAACGGATATCTCGCGATTGTCCAATGGCTCCATGAAAACCGTCAAGAAGGATGCACAGTGAAGGCAATGGACGGCGCGGCGATGAACGGACACCTCGATGTTCTCCAGTGGCTCCACTTGAGCCGAAAGGAAGGCTGCACGAAGAAGGCGATGGATCTCGCCGCGCAGAACGGCCGTTTGGATGTTCTTGAATGGCTTGACTCTCACCGTCACGAAGGCTGTTCACCTCTTGCTGTGGAATACGCCGCGACGGAAGGCCAGCTGGATGTCGTCAAATGGCTTTGCGAGCACCGAAAGATGGAGGGTGCTCCGACGGCCATGGTCAAGGCTGCACGACACGGCCATTTAGCGACACTCGAGTACCTGGGGCAACGTTTTCCAGATGTATTCGAATCTGTCGGCGCGAAGATGGTGCACGCTGCTATTGCCAATGGTCATGTGGCGCTAATGACGTGGCTTATCTCGGTGCTTCCATTGCGTGCGCTCAAGTGTGAAGGTGATAGTTACTCGTGGCTTGATGTCGCTGCTGAATTCGGCCAGGTGGCGATTCTCCAGTGGTTCAGCGAGCATACTTCTGAACTTCCAGTTGGTGTCCAGATCGATGGGCATCTTCCAGCATGCTCTCCGGAAGCAATTGAGAAGGCCGCCGGGAATGGTCACATTCATGTGCTGGATTTCCTCCATGGTCACGAGATGGTAGAGGTTGACAGTCAGGATGACGCCGTCAAGGCGATCCAGGCTGCCGTCCAAGGCGGTCATCGCGACTGCGTCGAATGGCTGGTGCATCACTTCCAGCGTCACCTCGAAGAGCCGGAGGCCTCTACCGCCGTGATGGATACGGCTGCGGCCTCTGGTCACGTCGAGATCCTTGCTTTCATGCGTGCATGTGTTGTGACCTCCTCGTGGCACACCAGTGCTAAGGCCGTCAACGAAGCCGCTCGACTAGGATGGATTGACGTGCTGCAGTGGCTCCATCAGCATGAAGTGACAGGCACACCTGAGACTTCTGAGCTCTGGACTCCACGTGCGCTTGAATGTGCTGCAGCGAATGGTCATCTCCGCGTCGTGCAATGGCTTGTGGCGAATCGCTGCACCGAGTGCCGTAGCTCCGAAGCGCTCAACTCAGCCGCGTACATGGATCATCTGGAAATCGCGCAATTCCTTTACCGAGAGGTCCGCTCGTCGTGCTCCGTCGTGCAGGCGCTGGAGCACGCCGAGGAAGGAGGTGCGGAGGAGACACTCGCTTGGCTCGAGAGTCTCAGTCCGCAGGACCGCCCATAGACTCCTATAGACTGCATATCTGTATTTTCATTGGCTAAAAGTAGACGAAATGGATACATAGTTAACCAATAATCAATGAGTATCATATGCCTCAGTTAAGAACGCGATACGTTCGATGACGATTGCCAGCGCATCATCAGACCAAGATCATGGCCGAGCGATCGATCGCGCGCTTCGCCGTGGCCTCGCGGGCGGTGCTTTCGGTGCTTGCGGCGTGCACAGCGCTTATCGTGACTCCCTATGACACCTCTGGACGCATCATCTCTGAACACCGTGTTTGGAACGCCTTCGCCAACTGGGACGGCGTCTATTACACGCTCATAGCTCAGCATGGCTACGATTACGAGAACGTGCACGCGTTCTTCCCTCTATATCCACTGATCGTTCGCTTCATGAGGTATGTACGATGGTCTTACGGTGCTGACATTCGATGCTCAGTGTGAATCTATGTTGGATAATAGTCGCCTACTGCCACTCGACAACGCAACCAGCACACTCGTGTCGGGGTGGTTTCTCAGGTTCGATCGCTGTTTGCTCTTCTGTTGACACAAGCCGTGTCTCTAATATCTCCTGAACTATGGCTCAGCAATGCAAGCTTTGTTCTTGCTGCTGTATATCTCTACCGTCTCGGTTGCCTTGTTCTCAAGGAGGAACGCACAGCACGGCGAGCTGCATACTTGTTCTGCGTCGCGCCGTCAAGTATCTTCATGACTGCTGCATACAGTGAGAGGTGCGGAATGACTTTACGATCCCTCATGGTTAGTTATTTTTTAACGATTGTGTGTGCTGTCAGCTTGATGTGCTTGCTGAGCTTTGCTGGCATGTACTACTTGGAGAGCTATCGCGTCCACGGCCGAGGGTGGTCATTACTCGGCTCCGCAGTGCTATTCGGTGCTGCCTCTGCCACTCGCTCCAATGGCGCACTCCTTTCACGTACGTATCGCCACACGGATTTACCTCTGATTGTCTACTGACGTATCGACGTACTAGTTTTCATCGCTTGGTATCGTCTCCGTGCCTCGCCGCATCCATTCAAGAACCCTGCGCGATTCCTCGCCTACTGGTTCACCACCGCACTACTCGGTGTTATCGCTATCGGCCCTCAAGTCATCTATTTTCTTCAAGCGATCTATGTCTACTGCCCATCGATTGCGGGTTCTACTGGCTCGCCTTATCTCGAAAGCGATCGACCGTGGTGCGCCAGTGCCATACCCAACATCTCGGCCATATACATGTTTGTCCAGCGCGAGTACTGGAATGTCGGCCTATTTCGATACTACGAGTGGAAGCAACTGCCTAACTTTCTGCTTGCGGCACCGATTCTCACCCTCAGTTTCGTCTCTCTCGGGAGCTTCGTGCTACTGCCACAGCAGGAACACTCAGCTGCACCTTATTACGCTCACTGGGCGTTCCTCTTAGTCAATGCGCTGTTAGTTGTGCATATCCAGGTTACCACGCGTCTTCTTGCTGCTTGCCCGCCATTGTTCTGGGCACCTGCCGTCTTTATCAAGCCGTCCCATGTTGTCGTCGCCTATTTCTTGCTTTATTCTGTACTCGGAGTCGGCCTGTTCAGTTCGTTCTACCCATGGACGTAACGAGGCGACGCGAATAGATGGGCTGTGTAGGGTCCTATACGAAAATATACAAATACATACGACATAACCGCAGTCAGTTCTTCACGCGCATCCGTTCTCTCATTTCACGTCTGTTCCTCTCCTCTGGTGTGTCAACGGAGATGGAGTCAACGCCGTCGCGCTTCACAGCGCCACCACCCTTACCATCGGCTCCATCTTTTGGTCAAGAAGAAGAAAGGCACCGCAAGCGTACCGCCTCCCTCGTCGTGTTTCCGACTGCCTCTGCTCATGCCGATGCCAGTGTGCGTACTGCCTCCATGTCTCATCTTCATATGCGACCACACGGTTCGGTCCAAGACGCTTTGAATGAGGAATCGCTGGACGTCGATTCAATGCGACTGCCTTCCTACACAACGCTTCTCACTTGTGGTGTGCCCTCAGGCCTTGAGCTCCGCACCAAAACGCTAAATCATGATGCCATCGTACGGCATTTCCAACTTCGGCGAGTAGTCGAAGAGAAGACACCGTCGGGTTCGCGGCCGTCATCATCTCGCCCACGCGAGCATCTAGCACACCAAGAGCAGGAAGAGCACACGGAGAATATCACAGACGCCGAATTGAGCGATCTCGAGTATGTGGATGACGGCGATGATGACGATGTCCCGGTTGCAACGACTTCGCTGTTCACCGAGCGAATGATCAATGCTGCCAAGATTCACGAGTTCCGGAAGCTCCGTAATCAAGACAGTACGCGTCGTAATCTGCATGTATCACCCAAGCAGAAGTCTGTCGCAGCAAGACCAGCTAATCCAAATCTACCGACGACACCTGTGCCAAGTGGCGGTGGACTGAGCATTCGGCGGCGTTTGGCAAGATGGAAACGAAGGACAACACGTCACCTCAAGAGGCTGATTCGCGAACCCTTCTCGCCTACAGGCACCATTTCGCATGCTCGAGCTGCACTCATCTTGCTGACAATGCTGGTACAGCTCTTCTACCTACCATTTGGTCCGGTGTATTATCCAGGACGCACAGTCGGGACGACAGCTCTCAATATCGCAATCGACGTGTTCTATGTGCTTGACTTACTCGTGACTTGCAATACCGCGTATTACGAGAAGCCTCTGGAACGAATCGAGACTTCTCGGCGCAAGATTCTCTCCCGTTATCTCAAGAGCTGGTTTATGTTGGATTTAATATCTTGCATCCCGGTTGATGTTATCGTTTGGTCGGCTGCGGTGCCAACTCGTTCGACAGACCAACGCGCAGTAGCGGCGTTGCTAAGTGAATTACCATCACTTGTACGATTCATGAGCTGGGCGTCATTCCTACACGCTCTGTGGCTTGCGCGTGTGATTCGGGTAACCAAGGATGTGTGGCTTCGTCTGTTGTATAACCGCTTCTCGTACGTTCTCTCGCTTCTTCGTCTTGTGCTGCTACTCGCACTCACGACACATTACACGGCGTGTTTCTGGCGTCTCGTTCAGTTGCTCGATCATGGCGATGCGGTTGATATTCATGATGGAGGTGTTTGGGACACGTACATGACAGACGTCTACTACGCAGTCCAGCTCCTACAAGGCCACGGTGGGGTCGCTCGTACGACGCGCGATCATGTCTTCTCCAGTGTTGCCGTCCTTATTGGGATTCTCGTCCTCGCGACGCTTTCGGGCTCACTCGCCGTCCTCATTTTCAACTACTACTCGAACTCGTCGTCTTACCAACGGAAACTTGAGAGTGTATTTGCCAAAATGGACAAACTCCACTTACCACCATCACTGCGAGCTCGAATCCATCAATACTACGATCATCTTTGGTTTGAGCACGACTCACTGAACGGCGAGATAGCGCAGTTTACTCGTGAACTTTCTCCGTCCCTTGCCCTCGAAGTTCGGCTTTTCAAGTACATGGATCTTGTGTTGCGGGTGCCTCTCTGGCGAGACTGCAGCACTGACTTCGTGACCCAGATCATGCTTCGGCTCAACGTACGAGCGTATTTACCAGAAGATTACGTTATTCGCCAAGGAGAGATTGGTGAGGAACTCTTTCTTCTCAATCGTGGTATCTGTGAGCTCCGAGCGTGCTCAGGCACCAGCACTGGCGTCAGTGATCCGCTCATTCCTCTGCACCACCGCCCACCATCCACAATTACAACTGAGGGTGGTGGTGGCGGACAAAATATCAATGTTCGTCGCCTCATGCCAGGTCATGCGTTCGGAGAGCTCGCCCTTCTGATGAACTACAAGCGCTCAGCTACGGTACGCGCACTAACTTTTGTTGAGATGTGTCTACTCAGCCGCCAAGCCTTCCAGGAAATCCTTCTGCGATATCGAGAGGACCGCGGAAAAGTGCTCAAGGAGCTAGTGCTCAGCTGTATAGATATGCGAGACAAGCGCTTTATCCCATTCCCTTGGGAGGAACTCATCGAACGTGCGAATGCGAAAACACCAGCGACAGGGATATCTGCTCACACACGTCTATCCCCAGAAGAAGCTGCTGATCGGATAGTCGACTTCATTAATCCTCCCGAACGGACTGATACCAGCATTACGTTTGGGTTCCGGGACCTCGACATTGTCTCAGGGTTTCAGTTGCTTCCAATGGTGCCGCTGGGCAAAAATTCTCCTGCCTATCGAGACCCCTCGCTCGATGGCTCTCATAGCGAATTGAAGACCCACGTTGAACTCATTGCGAATCGTCAGGAGCAGACTTTAGAGAGACTTGCTACCCTGGAGCGCACAGTGACCGCCCTCGTTGCAGAAATACGGCAGAGTTCAATCTAGCAAAACAGTCTGGTGGTGGCAGATCGCGAAAACCACCACCAAGATGAGGAATGCATTGCGGTTTCTGTTGTAGTTCTCTGTATAATCTTAAAAGAGGTAAAGAGGCGTGAGCTGAGGAAAACGCACACGCACGACAACTTAATATACACAGAGAGAGGGGGCACGCATTCAACCTCGAGATTTTTTCATCTTCAGCTTCTTCTCCAGTCGATCACGGGCAGTCCCGCCGCTTTTCCGCTTGCTGTGACTCGATGTAGACTTGGGTGTAAGTGGCAGTGGTGGACGCACTATCACACCAGAAACGTCAGCAGGAGATGATGCTGCGACTGATGCTGACGAGGTCTCGACTGAAGGGATACGCTTAGATGACAGTCTACCACGTCCAAGTCCAGGTGGTGAAGGTGGACGAGATGGAGGGGGTGGAGGAGAAGACGGTGGAGGGGGGGGGGGTGGAGAGGCTTGAGGTGGTGGAGGAGACAATGGTGGGGCCGAGGCGGCGGCTGGAGAGATTGTTGGAGCGGACAACGAGATATCTGATCCACCGTCTCGGCTTGAACTTCCGGAAGACCCCATTTTTCTTTGGGAGTTCGATCCACCTTTCTGTTTCCGTTGAGATGCCGTTCTTGGAGTGCGTGGTTTGCCACTACCACGCTTTTTACATTTTCCACATCTGAAGCTCGCAGGAACGTCGGCGGCATCAGGAATCCCACCACAGGAGGTATGACTCCATGATTCGCACTGGTCGCACTGAATCATGCGCATGTGATCGTCGTAGTTCTTCTGCCTCACGCCGCAAGAGCAGTCGAACATCCACTCGTCGGACACCTTGCACTTGAAGCACCAAAAATCATCCGGAATCATTTCACCGATGCACGCAGCATGAACCCAATTCTTGCAATTGCTGCACTCAACCATCTTTGAGCCGTCATCGTAGTTCTTTCCACCGAGTCCACAGATACACTCGACCATCCAGTCATCTCCTTCGCGCCAAGTGGAATCTCTTGCTTCTGAAACACCATTCGCCTTTGACTTCTTTTTTCCTGACGTCTTCTTTTTTATCGATCGCGCTTGTTGTTTGCGCTCTGCCATGTGTTGCCGAGCCAACGCGATCACTTTCTCTTTGCCTTCCCTGGTAATATGCAGCTCCTTGATTTTGGCTTGCTTTCGCAAAGAGATAAGAGCATCTACTGGCGCAGATGGAAGTGGTGGATACGCGCTTTCAGGATCAGAGCCGTCGCTTTCGCCCGAACTACTCATATCGTCGTCGTCTTCTACCTCGGGTTCGATCTCGTCCTCGTTTTCATTGTCTTCAGCACCGGTTTCGTCTTCGTTGTCGCTACTGCTACTGCTCGAGTCACTGCTTGAGTCGCTACTACTGCTTGCGCCATCGTCGTTTGTATCCATGTTGTCGTCATCTTCAGTGAGAGGCGGATCTCCATCAGTGTCCTTGTCTTGCTCATTGTCGGAAGAGTCTGAAGACGACAGATCACTCGAGTCCGAACTTGAGCCAGTGCTGCTGCTGCTACTGCTGCTGCTGTTCCCTGATAAGGAGGGCGAGAGACTGTCTTGAGGTGCAATGTCGACCATATGATCTCCAATCACCCGTAGTGACTCAGCCGCCTCCAAGTCGTCACGTTCCATTTTGGCTTGAATGTTTGACTTCATCTTAGCGAGCATTTCCTGTGGCTGGAGCCGCGTCGCAGTCTTGCATATGGCGATAATTCGTTCGACGAGATCTGCTTCCAACGATCCTGGCGACGATATTCTTTGGTAGTGATCTTCCAAGAGAGGCACGATCACTTGCAAGCCAGTCCATTCCCATTTGGATAGCAGGTACGAACAGTTTGTCAGCATTCGCGCGTACGCAGTCACTGCAAACCACACGACCTGCTCAAACATGGGGAATTGAAAGCGTCCCTCAATATGCTGTGCACATTCCGTTGTGTGACATCGCATATGCATGGGCATGTGATACCCCGAGAGAAAGTTTCCTCCAAACGAAATCGAATCCTCTGGTGTATACACAGCGTGAATCCACCCGGATGGAAGCAAGATCGTATCTCCAGCATGCATATCGATGATAGAGCACTCGTCTGGTAGTGTGTCGGCGAAGAACAGCGTGGGATCGCGACGGTAGCGTGCCTCAAACTCAGCGAAGCGTTGGAGGTTTGCGTCGGTTGGTGGAAGCAAGAAGAAAATCTGCAGAAAACAGAAAGCGAGTAAGCATTGAGGCAACCGAGCAGGTAAATGAGAGGCAGTACTTACTTTGCGGCCTTGATAAAGATGGTACCAGACTGACGACCCACCGAAATCGATGTGGAACTCCGTGTAGCTCCCAGCAGCACTCATAAGGCAATACAGTTGGACTTTTGGTGCGAGCATTCGATCCTTTTTCGCTGCATTCGGCCAGTGCTTCTCAACCCATCCAATTTCCCGCAATAGCCGCGGTGGGCGAACGAGTTGCTCGAGCTTCGTACCGGAACACTCCAGGCTGATAAGGTTGAGTATGCGAGCTCGCTCATAATCCGGCCGTGCAAAATACGACATCCAGTCCTTCAGTCTCCATTCCTTCTCCAGCTCGCGCTGAGTTGCAACCTATTGAACGACGACGAGCATTCAGTCGTGTGCCGCATGGGCTGTATGATTGTCTACTTACGTCGATGGCCCGCACAGCACGATCACTTCCAATTGCCCTCTCCAGCTCCACAAGTGACATACCAGAAGTTGGGACTAACCATTGATACTCGATGTCAATACAGCAGTCGTTAGGTGCAACCTCCCATGTCCTACGCACCAAGTAAGTCCACTTGAAGCGGACACGCCAACACTATTGGCCGCTGGAAGCCCGTAGCATCCAACTGAAATCGAGATCACCAAACAAACGTCGTCAGTAGTCTGTGCGTGCTTGGCACTATTCAGTCGCTGCGTACATGCGTCTTGTCTACGTGCTGGCCCAGAGGCACGACTTCGGCGACACCAGTCGCTTTCGCGCATGGGAACCGCCGCAATCGCTCCGTCCAGTGCGCAACACCGCGCGCGATCGTCGTCTCCTCTGTCGTCTGCACGGCGTCGGGCAGTGGCCAGGCCGCTGGGGCCGCCATCGCAGCCGCCGGCGCGACCAGTTGCAGCGCCATCGACCTCGCGCCTCGCGTTCTTCCTTGCTGTTGGAGCGTTGACCCTGTCGAAAGCGATATCACCTCAATTGTGAGGTGATACCTTGCGGATCCAGCGAGTGACCCAATTCGGGACACAAAATCCCTTGTTTGACAGTTCAAATTCGGGACTGGGGTGCTTAGCACCAACCAAAGCAAACCACAACCAAGGAGACACGATGACGCAGTGGTTCCTCCTTCGACATGGCCTTGTGCAGACCAGCGCGGCGCGTGGCTCCGTGCTGACGTTGTCCTCCGCGCCATCAGTATGGTCGGTCGCGTCAGGCCGCTGCTGTGTGGCTTCGAGCCATTGGATGCGACGCTACAGCACTTCCTCGGTTCCCGATCGCCGCAAGCGAAATCATTTCAAGAGCAATCGCGATCACAAGGGCAACAGCAGCAAGTCCAAGCCTGGCAACTGGAATCTCTTTGACAGCACGAGTGGGAGTCGAGTGGGTGGGAGCGCAGCAACAAACACCACGAATGCTACTGGTGGCGCACAGAATGCTACCCGAGGCAAGCCGGCACCCAAGAAGAATCGCAATGTCGCTCGACGTGGCAACGCGGCGGTCGAGCAGAAGCAAGAACCTGTGTTCACCAACAAGTTTCAGAACTTGCTATCTTTTGCGTTTGACGAAGAAGATGACGAAGACGGTGGTGACAAGCCGGTTGACTCGAAGGAGTCTGGCAAGTCGTTGCTTCGATCGACGTCTTTGGCTCCTGCAAAGAAGCTCAGTGGTGTGCTGAAGCTGCAGCAACGCAAAGAAGACGAAGAGGAGGAAGAAGAAAGCGATGAAGACGACATCTTCACAAGCGAGGGCACGAATGACTTGGCGATTTCAGCTCTGGGACTCGACATGGATTCCACCAATGATGACAGTGCACCAGCTTCGTTGTTGCAGAAACAGAAGAAAGCAAAGCCAAAGACCGATGCGACGGATACCACAGGCAAGAAGAAGCTCTTGAAGAAACAAAAGAAGAAGGATGGCCGATCTCTGCTCAAGAACTTCAAATTCGAGAACAGCATTTTCGGAGGCGACGACGATTTCTTTGGTCATGTCGATTGGGATGAGCGCGACACAGAGAACCGCGAAGAGCGCCGATTCAAGCGTCAGCAGCGCAAGAAGGACAAGGAAAAGCCAAAGCTCATGCTACCGCCTCAGGAAGTAGAGATCCCAACCCGAGTCACTGTCAAAGATCTTGCTGAGCGGATGTGCATCAAGTCGAAGGTTCTCATCAAATCCCTACGAGATCTTGGAGAGAGCGGGCTGACGGACGACTCGATAATCACCAATGACATCGCTGAAGTTGCCGTCGAATCACTCAACATGATCCCCATCCTGCTACCACCCGAATTTGTGGATGCTGAGCTTACGTTGCCACCTGACGACTGCTCCAGCTTTCCTGTGCGCCCCCCAGTCATCTCGGTCATGGGACATGTTGACCATGGCAAGACCACACTTCTTGACGCGCTACGCAAGGCAAATGTTGCAGCTTCGGAAGCGGGTGGCATCACACAGAGCATCGGTGCGTTTACAGTGGATCTTGGGAAAAAGTTTGGTAAGTTGGGCACGATGACGTTCATCGACACACCAGGACATGCTGCTTTTAGCAGTATGCGCTCAATGGGTTCTGAAGTCACGGATATAATTGTGCTCGTCGTTGCAGCAGACGATGGTGTACGCCCGCAAACCGAAGAAGTGATCCGCTTGGCCCAGAAGAACAACGTTCCGCTCGTGGTTGCTGTCACAAAGGTGGACATGCATGCTCACGACCAGCGCGAGGTCATCGATCGTATTGCGGGCGAGCTGTTGAACCTCGGTGTCGTGGTCGAAACAATGGGCGGTGAGACACCATTAGTTTGCGTCTCTGGTAAAACGCGTGAAGGTCTTGACACTCTAAAGGAAACCATTGCGTTGCATGCCGAAGTGATGGATCTGCGAGCTGACACGACTGTCCACGGTGAAGGTGTGGTGCTTGAAGCCAAGATAGCACGCGGTGTTGGTGCGCAAGTGGATACGATCGTCAAGTGGGGCACACTGAAGACCGGTGCGATCGTCATTTGCGGACAGGAGTACGGAAAAATTCGTGCTTTGGTCGGACCAGATGGGAAAAGATTGAAGCAGGCGACGCCTGGTACACCAGTTCGAGTGATTGGTCTGAAGGGTTTGCCAAACGCGGGTGAGCCGCTTCTCACCGTTGGCAGTGAAGAACGTGCCAAAGAAGTGGTCGAAGGGCGCGAAGAGTTATTGCAATGGGATCTCCTCGCGGCGACTGAAGAAGCCGAAGCCGAAGTGACGGGAGAAATCGCGCACTTCAGGAAACGAAGGTACATGGGTGCTATGGCCAAGTCACGTGAGATTGAATTGCGTCGCCGGCAGGCTGAGGAGGAAGCGAAGCGTGTGGCCTCGCTCAAGGTTGGTGAAGATGGCTACGTAGCCAAGGTGGTTCCTATCATCGTAAAGACCGACTCTGTGGGTGTCATCACCGCGATCGATGATCTCATTGCAACACTACCCACTGAAGAGGCAGTGATCAAGCGCATTCTGGGTGCCGTGGGACCAGTGTCGTCTTCTGATCTCGCGCTTGCCGAAGCCACTGGCGCGACAATCTACGAGTTTAATGTGCGTCATCCAGCGAGTATTGACCAAGAGGCACTTCAAAAGAACTTGAGTCTGCGCCACCACAATGTGATCTACTCCCTGCTGGACGACGTGACCGAGCTGTTGCGCGAGAACCTTGATGGTGTGGAAGAAACAGAGGTGATCGGCTCGGCGGAAGTGATTCAGGAAATCCCAATCACCAAGTCTGGACGACGAACGGTCAGCATTGCAGGTTGCCGAGTCACGTCAGGTTCCATGACAATGCAAGCCAAGTACCGTCTGTTGCGTGATGGCGAAGTCATCATAGAAGATGTGGCAATGGAGTCAATGCGTCATTTCCAGGAGAAGGTTTCGGAGGTGACCAAGGGCCAGGAATGCGGTCTCCAGTTCCAGGGTATCGATTCATTCAGACCTGGAGATGTCCTTGAGGCATATACGGTCAAAGTTGTCAAGAAAGGCCTTTAATTTCTGACGTCGATAAAAGGATTTTTTTTGGGTGTTGGCATGTTTCTCCCCTCTCCCTCTCACTGTATTTATCGGGGATGTGTTCTTTACTGACAGCTCACAGGTAGATGCAAAACATTATATACTTTGTTTAGTTATTCTATACGGAATACATTGATTGAAGAAAGTAGCTGATTTTGATGTTCAAAATCGATACCCGTATAAGTAGATACCCCAAATGGTTGGAAAAACCGTTATCACGGCTCCCCTCCCTCCCCTCGCATCTCACTGGTCAGTTCAGTTTGAAAAATACGCTGTCTGTGTGCGAGCGAGGCGTTTGGTCGGACGACTTGATACCGCAGACCTGATGGAGCAGCATGGCGGCGTAAATCCCCTGGGGATGCAGCCCATGTCGATGCCGATGTCTATGTCAGTGCCCATGGCGATGCCCAATGCGAACGGCGCGGCGCACAGCTCGGGCGGACCTGCGGGCGGTGTGCAGATGGGAATGGGAATGAACCCAATGGCGCCGCAGTATGGCGTCGGTGTCGGTGTCGGCGTCGGCGTTGGGGTTCCACCGCAGCAACAGATGATGATGGGGATGAACTCGATGAACGGCATGGCGATGAATCCGATGATGAAGATGCCGATGAACACGACGGGAGCGCCGATGAACCCCATGAACCCCGGGATTCAAGTAGCAGGGCAACCAATGGCTGGTGCTGATTGGCGCATTCAGGTGACAAGGGAACATCGCGCGAATTTAATTGCGAAGATGTGCGTACATGAATTCCCCTGGACAAAATGCGGTTGGTACTGGTGATCTGACTTTTATACTGTACGTTTCCAGTTACAACGAGCTTGTCCGCGTTTCAAGCGAGCCACCACCTGGTATCAAGCTCTGGATGAACGTGGCATGGTACGAACTCCAGCTTTACAAGGAATCTCGTACGCAAGAAGACTACATCAGCAAAATCTTCAATCGATTGAAAACACTACGTGCTCAGCAGACGGATATGAACGCCGCGATGAACGCCCAGAGTTTACCGAACAACGGACTACTCTCTCGACTGGACTTTTCGTACTACAACAACATGAACCCTCGGGCAACACCAGCGCAAGTCATGACGTCAGGACAACCTCAGCCAGGTTATCCCAGCCACCAGCAATTCCCAGGTCACCCAGGCGCTCTCCCTCAGTCTAAACCAATGGTTAGCGGACCTGGCATGGCAAATCCTGCAGCCTCAGGTGCTATGAAGGACAATTTGACGCCTCGTGGTGGTATGCCGGGTGGAACCCCTTTGAAGCCCGAAGGGGCGATCACTAGCGTCGCAGACAATGCAGCTGAGTACTGGCGCCAACATGCAGCTTTGAAATCCAAGTATCATGAAGACGTGGAGAAAGTGCACAGCGCTTTCAAGAAGTACGTGGATCACATGAAGGACCAAAACGAAACAGAGCAGAAGAAAAAGCTCCGGTATCTACTTAGCTATGTTCAGCTTTGTGCCAGTGTGCTCAGTGAAGACAAGTCGACCCATCAACCGCGCAAGTTGGAAGAGCTGGACAAGGTGTACAAGTACATCGTCAAGATCGTCAACCCGTACTTGAAGAAGCTACGGACAGAGACTGACAAGCGTACTTTTGGACCGACCGTTGGAACTCCAGGATCGAGCGGAACGCCTGGTAGTAGTGGTTTACCTCAAGGTTCTGTCATCCCACCGTCGGGTGCAATGCAACAGTCTAGCCAGCAACAAGCAGGAGCGAGTGTCGCTCAGCAGCAGCAGCAACAACAACAGCAGCAACAACAGCAGCAGCAACAGCAACAACAACAGCAGCAGCAACAACAACAAAAGAGCCAGCAACAGGCACTGCAGAACCAAGCAAGTCAGCAAGCTCAGCAGCAACAGGCTGCCCAGCAGAATGTCCAAAAGCACCAGCAGTATCAACAGCAGCTTCAACAGCAACGGCATCAACAACTTCAGCAGCAGCAGCAACAGCGGCTCCAGATGGCTCGGCAGCAGCAACAGCAGATGCAGTTCCAGCGTCAGCAGCAACAACAGGCCATGCAGCAGCAACAACAGCAACAACAACAAGCTATGCAGCAGCAACACCAGCAGGCGATGCAACACCAACAACAATCACTGCAGCAGCAAGCGATGCAGCAAAAGTCAGGAGGAGCGCAGCCGCCTAGTGGTCAGTCCAACGATGCGAAGCAGCAACAACCTGGGAAACCTACACAAGCCTCTCCTGGTCAACAAGGTAATTCTGCTGGTTCAGGCCAAGCACAAAACCAGCAGCAACTTCGACAGCAGCAGCTACAGAAGAATGCGCAAGTGCAGGCACCACCACGCGGAAGCAACAGCCCGTCACTAGGCTCAGGCCTTGGACTAACGCTGGACGACCCAAGCCTCTATTCCGGCATGGATAGCTCGTTGCTCCAGATGCCAAGCAACCTCGCTTCTTCAGGTAGCTCTTCGAACTTCTCGATGAGCTTTGGCAACGACTTGTCGCCAACAACTTTTTCAGGCTCGATGGATTTGGGAATGCTCGATATCGACGGCTCAGGTCTCTCCAGCTTGTCTTACGATGGTCAAGATGGTTCGGGAACACAAGGTGGCGGCAGTGGAGGCGCTGGCGGTGACTCGAACGGTGACAGTGGCGATCTGATGAACTTTGTGGAAGCACTGTGAGGCCACTTGGTCAGATATTCTCGTAATAACGTCGTTCCAGTATTGTTTTGCACTGCGTTCGTTTCTTGCATGTGTAGACTCTGTTGAATGAGATGCGAACCTGCATCTCATGTGATGACTGAATCCTTTTGCTTCAACGCTTGCTGAAGAAGCAGACAGCCCGTCATCACCCAGTCTGCCTTCACCCCAAACCTACACATTAAAAATCGAAGGTCACAAGCACGTCATTTGAAATGACATACAAATCGGTTTAGAGAGGGTAACATATAACGTACGCTTTGGAGAGGCACGGTGGGACGGTAGCCGGGCACCAGCTGGCGCTTTGTTGGAAACACCAAACGACGAAGCGCAGGGAGGGAGAGAGGCAGTCTGACCCACAGCTGTTGAGTTACTCTTCCAACGCTTCGCGTCGACGTCAATCACGCGACTTGTCGGCTCCGTATCAAGTGCAGGGAAGGTCTATCCAGCGTTTTCTTTCGGACGTCCGGAGTCCGGAAACGAGCGAAGAACGTCGATCGCGCGGATTCCGACCCCTCCCCTCCCCCTCCTCCTCCTCCACTGAGACTTCGCCGTCGACGCCATGGGTCGACCACGCAACTCGTCCAACCCCATGCGTCCTACGCGTCTCCTCAAGACCGCCAGTAGCGGCAATGTTGGCGTTATGAATCTCCACTTGCCGCCGCTCTCTACTGCGAGTATCACGCGTTCGCTAGAAGAAGATCTCGAGAGCCAGGCCCGCTCTGCTATCAGTCTTTTTGGTTTTGGAAGCGCTGAACGAGCGGTGATGTGGAGTCGAGTGAGTGCCAACAGCTTCGATATCTCGGGGTTTGGAGGCAGCAATATCTCGCCCTCACTCATGCTTATGGAGCGTGTTTGCCCGATTGGGACAAATCAATTACTATGGAACACAATGCACAACGGCGAGACGATCACGAATCTGGGAACTGCCAGTAACAACCATCCGTCGGATAACCAAGACACTGAAAGCAACAGCAGTAACGGCAATCCGTCAGGCGATGAAGAGCATGGCGAGTGGGATGGCCAGAACTATACGCATCTCTTCGCTTCCCGTGTGTTGCAACAATACCTTGTCAAGGGCGTCACGACAATCCCGGCTACCCTTGAAGAAGTCATCGACCTCCTCGTGCGATCAGATAGTGATGACATGGAGACCACGATGCAGCATCTCGTGGGTGTCAAGGCTTCCGGCTCGGGTCTCATCTATCGTCGTCGAAAGAAGCGGTTGCGTCGACGCCACTTGCCAACGGCAACAAGTGCCCAGCGACTTGGTGCCAAAAGCGTCTCGGCTGCAACGATGACCTATGAAAGTGATTCCTCCAGCTCGTCCTCGGGAGGCGAGTCAGAAGAAAGTGACAACCAGATTCACCAGAAGCTCAACCGTATGTCCATGGCCCAGACTCGAATGTCAATGGCGGCGAATGCGAATGTCTCGACGAAGTCTCGTAAGGTGACGAATGCTTCCAGTGCCCCCACCGCGACTTCGTACATGGATGATTATCAGACACTTATGGCTGAGACGGGGAATCGCGGGAATCTCAGTATCAAATGGGTCGTTGGAGAGCGGGCTGCACGCATGTTTGCTGCGCGCGTCCAATATTGCCTGTTGGATTACGAGTGTATCATCGTGAACGACTGGGACGAAGAAGACTGCTCGCCGATGTATGTGCGATCAATCCAATCGTGCTACCTACCTCAATGCCAGCCATGGATGGACGAGTTTGGTGCCCGCCCTACAGACCTTCAACCGACAGGATTCATGGTGCGTGAAGCGAAAAATCGCGACGGCTTTGTTGAGATCCAGTTCGTCGCGAGTGTACTGGAGAAAGCACAGCTCCCGAACCTGTCGCGCCGCGCTAAACTTCGCCAGCTTGTTGCCAAAATCGCGCGCCTTGAAGAGATCGTCACAAGTCGTCGTCTCTCTCAGTCACTGTTGACTCATCAGCCACTATGGGTGCGCAACCGCGAGCGCACTGTGTGCTACGGGTGTGAGGCCAAGTTCAACATCTCTCGTCGTCGCCATCACTGCCGTCTCTGTGGTGAAATCTGTTGCTCAGATTGTTGTCCAAAAATGGACGTCGCGCTGCCTGATGTGGGTGTGACAAGTGTACGTGTCTGTGTGCGTTGTGTTCGCAAGCGTCGTCAAAGTAGCGATTCCATCGGCTCAGCGTCCTCATTCTCGAATGCCTTCCCGTCGTCCTATTCACCCAGCAAGTCCATGAGTGGTACATTTTACCACACACCGCCGCCACCACCACCTCCTCCGCAGCCTGCTCTAGCGCCGCATCTCCAACTATCGTCGTCGTCTTCTTCGGAGTACCTGTCGTCGAGCCAAGGCTCTATCTCCAGCAGCTACGGTGCGCCTCTAGGGGAGCGCAAGCCGTCCTCGTTCGGCTCTTCCATGCTTCAACGTTTCAAGAGTGGGTAAGCATGAAGGCTGTGTTGCTTACGTGTCTATACGGTTTAGCTAGGCAAAGTGAATAACATGAATAGTACTGTACGTCCATGTTGATACCTCTTTGCGTGTCAAGTTGCCTGGATCGGTCGGTCGCTGAGTCTTCTACCGTTCTCATTCATTTAAGTACGATCGCTCACGTGGCTGCAGCTCGCAAGTGGAAGATTTTTTTTTTTCTCGAAGCTTTAATGAAGCGGCAGGGAATGCGGCTGGCGCTGACGCTGGTCGTGGTGCTCAGCATCACTCTCGCGGTGCTCGTGGCTGCGGGACGCGACTACTACGAAGTACTGGGTGTCACTCGCGACGCGTCGTCCGCCGAGATCAAGAAGGCCTTTCGCAAGCTGTCGCTCAAGGTTCGTTCAGAGTTTTCGGCCACTCAAAAGACCAAAGACCATGTACTCACGTCGTAGAACGCTTTGCTTGCTGCAGTACCACCCCGACAAGAACCCAGGGGATGAGGAAGCGCCGAAGAAGTTTGCTGAAGTCGCAAACGGTGAGCTTAGCGAAGCTTCTTGTTCGACCCTATCGATGTTCGCAGCATACTGACACTCCTTGTCATGTGTCATCAGCGTATGAGGTGTTGTCGGACGAGGATAAGAAGTCCAAATACGATCGCTATGGCGAAGAAGGACTGCAGGCAAATGGGGGCGGCGGTGGTGGACACGATCCGTTTGACATCTTCTCTCAATTCTTTGGAGGTGGCGGAAGGCAGCGTCGTGAGCATGAGCCGACACGGGGTCCCGACGTTGTCATGCCTCTTCGTGTTTCCCTCGAGGATCTCTACAAC
The DNA here is from genome assembly GCA_020085045.1 of Pythium oligandrum. Taxonomy (NCBI): domain Eukaryota; phylum Oomycota; class Peronosporomycetes; order Pythiales; family Pythiaceae; genus Pythium; species Pythium oligandrum. The sequence goes on from JAHRIK010000002.1 coordinate 2,040,530, forward strand.
GGCAAGGTGCTTCAATTCTCTCTTCGACGGGAAGTGCTATGCCACCACTGTCATGGCCATGGAGCTGCACATGAAGAAGACATTCACACGTGTTCCGAATGTGGTGGCCATGGCGTGCGAATGATGACACGACGTGTCGGTCCAGGATTCATCCAGCAGTTCCAAACGACATGCGAGAAATGCCACGGCAAGGGAAAGATCGTGACCTCCACGTGCCCTGTGTGCGGTGGCCGTAAGGTTGAGATGGCCGATATCAACTTTGATGCCGATCTTGACCGTGGCACTTCAGATGGATCCGAGATCGAGTTTAAGAATTACGCTGACGAGGTACCTGGTCAAACCGCGGGCCACGTGCGAATGGTGGTACAGACAGTGCCCCATCCTGTGTTCACGAGAGATGGAGATCACCTATGGATGGACATGAATATCACACTCCGGGAAGCCCTTGTGGGCTTTCGAAAGACGTTCAACCATCTTGATGGACGTCAGGTGGAAGTGACACGAGAAGATGTGACACCCCCACGATTTATCACGGTCTTGAAGGGCGAGGGTATGCCAAAGCGGCACTTTCCATCGGAGAAGGGCCAGCTCCACATCAAATTCCACGTTCAGTTTCCCGATGCTTTATCTGACAGGCAAAAAGAAGGTATGGCGTGTGATGCGATATTGAGATGATGCACAGACTAACCGTGTGGATGCTTTTTGTAGGTTTCCGAACGCTGTTTGCCCAGAAGTGATGACCAAATCTGGATGATGCTGGATTCTAGAGCAAGGATGCGCTTGAACGTAGGTTGTAGCGCTATCAAGAACAAATACAAATGATGCACAGGAAAGCTGCCACGCTTGAGTGATCACTCTTGACCCATCAGGCTTGAGTCATCACGCGAGACCGTGCATGGTGACCAGGTGGTAATCTTATGTTGAGCACGTGATCATATCCCGACCGGGTTTTCATGGCCTACATGCCTTTAAAAGCTGCCCAGCCCACCAGAGCAAACGAACGCTATTCTTGTACTATGCCACCAACGCGAAGACGGACCCTGCCACCGTACCGTGCTTTTTAGCTTTAGCTTTGGCCCACAACTCACTGCTGCTGGTGCCAAATCTTGCCGACGAAGCGAGCAAACGAACGCTGTTCGCGTAGGATTCCGCCAAACCGAGGACGCTGATCGACTTTTGCCACTGCGCCTCTTGTTTCCTCGCTCGCATCCATATCTAGAAACGACCATGTTTCCTGTGTTGAACTGGGATATCGTCACACTTCCAGCTGTGACAAGAACCGAGCTTTGAATGTTGACTGCTTTAGCATCAGTGTCAATACCAAGTGCTAGCAGGAGAAAACAAACGTTACAACTTGACTATCCGAGTAGCCGTCCATAGCTGATAACGCAACCTGCACTGGTGCAGGGATTTGACCCTCTTACACCGCCGCAATCTCAGTTTCACCTCTCTATTGCTCACATTTTGATAAAAGATGGCGAAGTGTTGGAGCGATGGAAGCAAAGATATAGCGTGCAAAAAGGCAAAAAAATCGAGCTAAATGATCACATGAAGGAGTGTGCCAAAATACACCCAAACGTATTTTGTTGCTAGGGTTTAGGTGTAGGGTTCAGACGAGAAGAGAGAGTAGATGGTTAGGGTTTAGGGTTTAGGGTTTAGGGTTTAGGGTTCAGACGAGAAGAGAGAGTAGAGGCTGAAAACCAAGTGAATTTTGCAGCAGCCAAAGGGTCTTGACGAGGTCGAAGGAGGCCCTTTCGCTTGGTGCTTCTTCAGTGGCTTGCAAATGGAGGGTTTAGGGTTTAGGGTTTAGGGTTTAGGGTTTAGGGTTTAGGGTTTAGGGTTTAGGGTTTAGGGTTTTGGGTTTTGGGTTTTGGGTTTTGGGTTTTGGGTTTAGGGTTTAGGGTTTAGGGTTTAGGTTTAGGGTTTAGGGTTTAGGGTTTAGGGTTTAGGGTTTAGGGTTTAGGTTTAGGGTTTATTGTGAGAGAGTCCAAACCCTTAAACCCTTAAC